>CAIGRL010243222.1:0-16626 GCA_903798325.1 Fraxinus xanthoxyloides
TTTTTTTTTTTTTTTTTGTTACGGCTCCATTCTTAAACAGCTCAAACTTAAGTACTAGGCATCGACCTAGAAACAAGGTATTGAAGTGAAAGAAGCTAATTTGGTTAACCATATGGTTTTATATCAATGAATTCTTGTTTCTGAGTGGCATTGAGAACGGAGGGTTTTATGTCAATTCCGAATGCAGTTGGAGTTCGAATATTAACTTCTTTTATTCTTTTCCAAAACAAAGAAGATGAATGTTGGTGCTTTCAATTAAATTGATGAAGTAGATTTGTAGCTCTGGCAGTTGTATATTTATCGATGTTTTAAGAACTAGCATCATTCCATGTTATTTATCATGAAATAATAATTTATTCCATGTTGCAGTATTGATATGTAGAGCTGTCTGCATGATTCAACCTTTGCCTCCTATATTCCATTCTCAAAGGGGCACGGACCATTCTTTATGAGCATCTCCCCAGAAAGCACTTTCCTAAAGTTTCTTTTCCTCTCTAGCAATCCAAAAATCTGAAGTTCCTATTTTTCAGAACGAAGAAATATTTATCCAAACTTTGCCGTATGAGTATTTATTAATAAACAAGTAGATTTTGTAGTACAAGTGAGCAATATAACACTGCCATGTATGCATGGCTCTTTATATTGTTTAATTTATTCATGATCTGATTTCAATCATTGGAAGTCCTAGTTCATTTTCGTAGGTTGTGCTTTAGATTTTCCTGAGCTATATTGAAACTTTTGCACAATTGTTGTTCTGAATTCATATTTCTACCGACTTACTGAGTGAGGCTCTTATTTTGTTTCAAAATTAAATGCATTATCTTAGGCATTGGTTGTCATTTTAAAGGGACATGAGAAACAAAGAAACTTCTCGTTTACATATTTTTTTGAAGTTTGGAACTTGATTTGCTACGAGTTACAGAAATGCTATAGAGGAAGAAAAGAAGTCGAGGCGGAACGTTCCAGAGTGCGAGACAAGTTTTTTTTGACTTTTGGGCAGTCTTGCGAAGACGTTAGCAGGTATTCTACTGGATCCACATTTTTCTCCGAAGTTTTCATATTCATGCTCCAAAGTGGTGAATTATCTTTGTAATGCTTTTATTTCCCATTTTTGTGCCATCTCTTCCTGTAATATTTCTTGCTTTTGGTGCTGTCAAAAATCTGTTTGTTTCATATTTTTCGTTTTTTTTTTTTGAAAGGTAATCAAAATTTTATTAAATATTTTTCATTTATTATATGCATATTCAGGCTGTGCTTTGGTCCAGATTCAGATTTTCTCCGCCAGCTGCTTTTCTTCTTTAACCCAAAGCATGCTGCTGATGTTTCTGCCCTTGTGGAGACATGCCGATTGCTTCAAGAATTTGTTCAAGATAATGGTGCGTGTCCTGGTTCTGTCATGTGTCTTACAAATGTTGTCTGCATTGAAGATTTAATATATTCGATGTTATTTAGGAGACACTTTTAACAGGCTTTTGCTTTAAGATTGCAACTTTTAATCATGTCACTGTTCCATATCTGTATGTNTTTTTTTTTGAAAGGTAATCAAAATTTTATTAAATATTTTTCATTTATTATATGCATATTCAGGCTGTGCTTTGGTCCAGATTCAGATTTTCTCCGCCAGCTGCTTTTCTTCTTTAACCCAAAGCATGCTGCTGATGTTTCTGCCCTTGTGGAGACATGCCGATTGCTTCAAGAATTTGTTCAAGATAATGGTGCGTGTCCTGGTTCTGTCATGTGTCTTACAAATGTTGTCTGCATTGAAGATTTAATATATTCGATGTTATTTAGGAGACACTTTTAACAGGCTTTTGCTTTAAGATTGCAACTTTTAATCATGTCACTGTTCCATATCTGTATGTCTGCACTTGTGGGACCCATTCATCTATTACATGCTAAATTAAACTTAAGACTATAAATTGCTCGTTTTGTTTGTTGTAAAATTGTATCATAGGGTTTGATATTCTTGAGCCAAATTACTCTTTTATTGCTAGACTAGATTCAGTTTAATTATTAGTGATGTCAAATGGGATCGAAAAATTAAATTTTAGCCAATATATATATCTCATTTTTACTAAGAACTGACATATCCATTCAACAACTATCTTCATGAGCTATTAAATTTTTTTAGCAATACATGAAATGATAAGTTATCCTGCTGAAATAGGTATATTTGATGCATTTTTTTTTTTTAATTTCAGTAGGGGATATGATTAACATTGCTTTATATATAACAAATTAGACAATTGTTGCTCATGAAGTCACAAGTATTAGAAATTTTTTCCCGTGAGCTTTTAAATGTATATATGAAGTGGCATTTAGAATGATGTTAGAGAGAGACTTAATAATTACGCGTTAGTCCCACTTCAAAAGCACTTTCTGGGTACATGAGTGGTGTGTCAGAAACGACGACAACAACAACATTAAGCTAACTTTCATTCCCAGTAAATTTGTCTCTGTCAAAACGGGCCATTGCTTTTCTCCCCCTGCCTTTTATCCTTTTGAGATAAGTCCACTGAAGGACTATCAATACTCTTATGCTTTAGCATTGTATCTGTTTTGATTCATGGCAGAAATTTTACAGTTTGCATTTGGTTGCTGTAGTTGAGCTGCACAGAAAAGTTTCTACTTTATTGTATAGGTTAACAATTTGCACATGCGTGGTCAAATTTGGTTGCACATGCAGCCATTCTGTTTTGTGGTGCTATACAATATGCATCGTTAAATTTTATTTTATTTTTCTGATTTTTTCTATTGTTGCTTGTCCCTATCTATTTGCTTCAGTACTTGATCTTGTTCTTGAAACTACTTATCTTTCCACAGGAGATGTAGTGCGCCTCTTTGCAGGCACAGACTACTCTTGCAAACGTGGTCTGGTGGATTACAGAGTTAAGCATCTTGTTTATGCTTGCATCCGGGTGCTCTATGAAAACAGGTTCGTTTCAAGGTACCTTTTTGTTTCTTTGTAGGCAAAGTTGGTTAGAGTATTTATTTTTTGGATCTTACGGCCTCCCAAATTCTCATCCTGCTATTCTTATGAATTATTTACACTTGTAAATAAGGAAGCTGTCTGTACTCTGCTGTAATGATAGGATGGAAGTTGATTATAACCTTACATTTTGTAGTTCTGTAATTTTAAGTTGAAATCAAATCTGATTGCTTGAAATCAACGGTGCATTTCTTTTATGATCATAAAAAGACCTCACATTGTCAGCTCTTACAGTTCCTACCATAACTAACTAAAAGATTATTCCTTTTCTGAAAATCCTTGTCATAAGTTCGGGTAATTTATTTGTGGGTACATCATGGTCAAAATGGTGAACCAAAATGACCAATTTATACCACCTTTGAGAAAATCCCTGAGTAAGAATATAAGATTGACTCATTCCAAATTATTGTCTCTTTGCATCTTTGTGGTCAATGCCAAAAGAGCCTTGAACAGATTTTCTGTAAATAAACCTCTTCTCAACTTTCAACGGAGCTTCCGTATGGAATATAAGATATTTTGCATGTCTATATGAAGAATCTACCACGTTTTTAGAATCCTTTCGTGTCATATACATTATTGTAATGACAAGACAAGAGCATCTATGCTCATATGCTGCCAAAATCTGGTTTACTCTCGTTCATGTGTGTTTTTTCTCGTCTTTTGTTTTCATTATTAGTCTTGACTGGAGTCTGGTGCATGCTTTTATGAATATTCCAATATGGATTCATCAGATAATACATTAAAAACTTGAATATATTTAGCTTACGAGTACCAACAAATTCTAGAATTTCTGTTTAAATGGAAAAATGAATGGCATCAAGATGATATCGTAATCTTAAAACAGAAGGAATGGAAAATATAGAGAAACAGACTTAATTTGATTGAGTCTTGTTTTTATTATCAAACCACCAAGCAGGTGAAATATTTATTAATGCTGAAAAGTAAAAGGAAATACACACCTAGAAGGAGGCATATAACCTAACCTCCAACTAATGAAAAACAGTGTAGGAAATTTAATCAGTCTATAGGGCTGGGAGCTAAAGAGAGAAATTATTTTTTATATTTCTTGCTCTTGTCGTACTCCATGTCTTCACGCGCTGTGTAAATTATTTTGTTGGTTTGTGGCCGCTCTCATAATCACTACCATTGTCAACATCAATGTCTGCCCATAAACCATCTTTGGAAATTTGAGGATACCTTATAAAAATGAGGGATCCAGTCTAAATTCTTTTGCCCAAAACAAAGGTTCATAAAGCAAAGAAAAGGGCTGCATAGAGACCCAATGGAAGTCTTTTTTACTAGCTACTCAATATCAACTGTATAACTATGAGGTATATTATCAATGCACCAAATGATGATATAATTTTGTTCAATATGTTTCAGGTAGTGTTTTGTAAACTGGAATGTGTTTTGCATCCACTGCAATCGATAATTTGAACTAAGATTTGGCACTCTGCTGTGCAACCATAAACTTATCTCTTTCAGTCTTTTGGTTTTCATAGATATCAGTTGAAGGATCAACTATGTTTGCCATCTGAGAAGTCCAATACATCAGCAAATGTCTTACTGAAGGCAATAATTTTGTTAATTGATCAAAGTTTTCCTTGGGCTTGTAATACAATCAGCTATCTGTTGCGCAGAAATATATTTTCCTTGTTCAGAGAGATTATTTTGACTGGGAAGGTACATTTACACTCTGATTGCAAGTCATAACCATAATTTCTCTTTGTGTTCCATTCATAGAGGATATGCAATGAATAGATTCGTATTTAGAAGCAATCTGATGGTCTTTCATCCTTTTTACTACATTTTCTTCTGGATTGGGGTCGGTTTATGTAGTGAATACATGTTTAAGGAAGGCATTTTTCATTCTTTTCATTCTCCAGTGCTTAATCTTGCGGATAGAAAAGTAAGAATGTAAATTGTTTGCTTATAATTAATGCTATGCATTTTATGATGGCTTCTGGATGCCTTCTACGATGCAAGCTGCACCCTGGTCAACACACTTGAAGAATGAGAATTACCTAGGCTCGAGATTAAAGACTTGAGGCTTATCTAGACTCAAGACTAGCATGCTTAATTATTGAAAAGTTCTAATTTCCATTAAATGATGCACGTCACCTCACACAATAAACAAATAATTCGTTTTAAGCAATTAACTTTGGCTGAGTAAAACTTGGTTTTACTTTGTACTGATAAGTATGTCTTCGATGATATTACATGGATTTAGACTGGGTATTTCAAATCTGTTCAATGCGGAGACAGAATTCAAATTACATGTGGGTTAATTAAGTATACACAAATGCTCATAGGTGTGCTGTACTGTCTTGCGTCATGACGTGGTGTATGATGACTGGGATTGCCACTATCAGTATGATGTGTAGATCAGCAATGTAGTATGATATTTGATAGTTGTGACTTTCTCGAGTACAAGTCTTAATAGGGGCTTATATGTTGATAGCCATTCCAGATATTTGAGCTTAATGTATTATTTTCTTTTCAAATTGGTATAGTATCCTGACGTAAATTTATGACCCGACATTCCTATTATAAACCGAATGCTCTTGCTTATAATTGTCCAGTTCTTTGATTGCTATTTTAAAAGAGTGCTCGGATTGTAGGGGTAGTTATGTATCAATTTGATCTGAGATCTACTGTAGCTGTCATGGATAATGATAATGATGTGATTTAATATTGTTAGGAAAATTTTCAAGGTTCCATTGGGATTGTCTCTTCGTTGGAGCGTGTTCTTGCCCATATCATTTCTCACGTGGGTAAGGGAACGTGTTGTTGTCCAGATATTGATCCTTGCTGGAGTTTCTCATCCCAAATTTTTACATTTCCATTCTTGTGGCGGCTCTTTCCACACCTCAAAGAGGTAGTTTAAATCACCATCTTGTATTACGATTTAGTTTCGTTATCCTTGTTTAGGTAATACAGGATTCTGGATATGGTTGAATATGTTCCACGTTTAAAGAGAAAAAATGTTGAAGAAAATATCTGCCCAACCTATTCTATTGAGGGGGTGTATGCTTCGTGTTATAACTGTGAAACAATCTGTCTGTAGCTGCGGTCCATGATATCGGCATCTATGATTGTACTATGACCACTTATTTTATTTATTTTATTTCCATTTACAGATTTTTGCAACACCAGGTTTAAGTCAACATTATGTCCACCAGATGGCGCTGTGTGTGAAAGATCATACTAATGTTCTTCCGGCTGATATATCAAGCGACTTTCCTGGTTATGCCTGCCTTCTAGGAAATCTATTGGAAGCTGCTGGTGTTGCTTTTACTCAACCAGGTTCATTTGATTGGGTAAAGAAGTTTTCTGTTTATTTTCTCTGTTATCTTTCTTTTTCCTTTTGTACTTGCTCTATTCAGTGAAGAAATCCCCTGTGATTCACTGGCACACTGGATGCTATCTGATCTTCCCTTTCCATGATTACTCTTGTTGGTAAAATAAATCCCCTGCAATTGATTGTTCTAAATTGTCATTTTTATATGGCATGATGATTAAACCACACACGTGCATTTCAGGTGAGTTTCATCAAAACCATAAAAAAGGTTGCAAAAGAGAACTCTGTGGAAGTTGAATGATTGAATTATTAGGAGCCAGTTGTTTATTTCATGTTCCAAACCTTTGAAGCAAGGGAGCCAAGTGATTGCAAATGAAGTTCTTACAACAGTTATAGGATAATGCTCACGAGAAATATGCCTACTATGTGCATCAATAGTATTATTAGATCACTTGATCTAAAAGCTTTGTGTTAGATATAATCACTCATTTATCATTTAAATATTATCTTAAGCACAACCTCTCTGTTGATTATTTTTTCAATATAAGCCTTACATATGCACAAGTTTTAATAAACGGGAGGCTTCGAGCGTGCTATTGCACCTCTTGATCATAAAAGTTTAAGTAGTTAGACATGGCCACGTGTTTATCATTTAAATACTATTTTCATCAAGAAGCTAATAATTTTCATTGCCTGAAGTAATTTATTGTCTTATCTCGTCATCTATGAAAATGACTAGCAAAGGCTTAAGCTGAAGCAGCATAATGGGAGTATAGACAAAATAACAGCTGGGGGGTCCCTAATATCTCTATCATTTGGGCAGTGCCTTACATGTTGCCTTATTGTCGATTCATTTCCTTTTTCTCTCACACATGCTTGCCATGATCCCTCTACAAACGGTGTAGATCCTGACTAAGTTTAGTTTTAGTGTCCTTACAGGAAGGGTCATATAGGATTCTTCAAGTTCAATAATTATAATTGTGAAAATAAATGATGATAAAGTGGATGCCTAAATTATGAATGGAGAACAATGCTGCGAGTTTTTTTTTTTTTTGAAAGGTAATCATATATTCATTAATCAAAGCATAAAACACGGAGAGTGTATTACTAATTTAAATCAGAGACTAACAACATGAAATTAGGCAACTCGTCTATACGCCTAGTAGCCGCGGCATTAAATCAAATATACAATGTCAAATAAAATAATTCCCTAAATTGCTCTATAGTCCGTATTTGATTTTCAAAGCATCGGCTGTTTATCTCTCCATATACACCAAATGATGTAGCTTGGAATAAGGTCCCATACAAGTTTGCTATCCTTGTCTTAAAATTTTCTCCTTCATGTCTTTAACACGTCCTCCATTCGCCTTGACAACACCCAATCCATGTGTTGCGACGAAAAGCATCATAATGAAGGAATAAGTGATCAATCGTCTCCCTATCCCTCTTACAAATATAGCACCACTCTCTAACATAAAAACTTCTCGTATGAAGGTTATCCACCATTAACACCTGTCCTCTGACCACCGTCCATAGTAAAAATGTCACTTATGGGGGCAGTTTACATTTCCAAACCATATTTTAGGGGAATGAACTCTCTAAAAATCCCAATAAGGATT
Source organism: Fraxinus xanthoxyloides (assembly GCA_903798325.1). Classification (NCBI taxonomy): domain Eukaryota; kingdom Viridiplantae; phylum Streptophyta; class Magnoliopsida; order Lamiales; family Oleaceae; genus Fraxinus; species Fraxinus xanthoxyloides. The sequence continues at coordinate 7,910 of CAIGRL010243222.1, forward strand.
TAAAATAAGTGCGAATTGAAAAAATATCATCTTGTGTCAACCTCCGCCTGCTACAATCACAGTCGTCATGACTTGGGCAGTCTATGGAGAATGTGAAACATGCCATGAATGGTAACTTTGAACAAGGTCCTCTTTAGAGTGTTTTAGTCTGAGAAACACTGGTACAAATTTACTTAATGAAGGAAAGAGAGAATAAAAAAAGAGAGAGAAAAAGAAAAATGAAAGAGGACATTAAGAGAGAATTGGGAATTTTGGGGAGGCATTTACAGCAATCAATACTAATCGTTGTTACCAATAATTGTCTGCATTATTTGGAACTACTAGTCATATTTATGCAAATTTCTAACAAAATGGGAAGTTTCCAAAAGAACAAAATGGAAAATATTTATGACTTAATCTATTAATTATCAAGAGGGTATAATTAGAAATTTTGTTGCTAATTTTTACTCTAAAGTATGTACATATATTATGCAGTGAAATCTCCATTAGAAATTTCTCTCTTTTATACGTGGACCAAAGAGCAAACAAGTGCATGCCCCTTTATTAAACTTTATTGCCTTCCATGACTAAACTATGTGCAATTTATTATTTATAGTGCCTTACCCTTATTTTGCCCTTTATTTTGGGCTGGTGTTTGCATCTGTAATACAATTTTTTTTAATGTTTCTTGAGTTAGTATTATATGTCAATGATTTCAGTAATGGTTCCTAGAAGATTTTTGGTATATCCTCTAGAAACATGCTCCCCCTCCCCCCTTTTTTTGGTATGTTGTACCGTATCAGATTATCTTGAACTTCAATATTTTTCTCCAATTAGTTATAAATTTTCTCTGTTGGGATTTTCTGATTCACCAGGCCATAGATTTTGCAACTGTCGCAACATTTTTGTTGCAAGCAATTCCTCCTATCCAAGCATCAAATCAAGGAAATAATGGTGAGTTCTCATAGCATACTGGAGTTTCTACATTTTTGTTTACTGATAACATCAATTTCTGAGCCATTAATTATTTGACATTGTTTACAAATGTGAGATAAGGCTTAGCATATGTTTGGCTCATGTTTATAAACTGCTTATTTTTACTCAAGTCACTTTTTATCCACACATTTTGAGGGACCCACAAGTATTACCAACTTATCCACCACTCATTTTTATCTATTTATAATTTAAATTTCTTATAAACACTTCCCAAGCATGCTTTTAGTTGAGTTCAATTCTTAACGTATCAAATTGCTCGTGCATGCAACTCTACTTCAGATTCCAGAATGGGTGAAGATGAAATGTTTGGCGGTGATGATTTAACAGATATAGTGTTGAATAGAGATTTGGAACAACAGATTTCCAGCGCAATAGATCCACGATTTCTTCTACAGTTGGTAGGAAATCTTGTTACACAAGTTGCAGCAGATACCATGCATTTGACAGTAAAAATAAGATACTCTCTTTTTTTACTCTAAAGCAATGTTTTTTATGCTTTTCTTGAGCAGACAAATGTGCTGTTGGGAGGGTTTTCACCAGCCAGAGGAAGCCCTGATGATAAGGAGGTGGCAGCTGTGGGTGCAGCTTGTGCTTTCTTGCATGTGACTTTCAACATTTTGCCCCTTGAGCGTATTATGACTGTACTGGCATATAGGACAGAACTGGTTCCTGTACTTTGGAACTTCATGAAGCGATGCCATGAGAATCAGAAGTGGTCATCCTTGTCCGAGCAGTCAGCTTATCTGCCAGCAGATGCACCTGGTTGGCTATTACCCCTTGCTGTTTTTTGCCCTGTTTACAAGTAAGACGTTTTAGTTTTAATTTGATATTGTACGTGTCCTGCGGTAGCTGACTTGTGATGCAAGTTGAGCAGATAGTGTTATCTCCTCTTTTGTTTGCCCAGGCACATGCTAATGATTGTCGATAATGAGGAGTTCTATGAACAGGAGAAACCACTATCACTGGTGGACATCAGATGTTTAATTGTCATCTTAAGACAGGTAAACTCTAACCTGGATAGGCGTGCTAATGATTGGTACAGACTACACAGCACGGATGCAGACTTGGGACGTGAACACACTGACACATAATTTTACAAAGTAGGAGACGAACATATTGAAGACGCTTAAACTGAAATATTATACATTTATTCTTATGCTTTTTTATTTTTAATAAATTAATACTTACTTTTCAGCTGTAATTAAAATCTTTTGAATTTAAGGAGTGGCTATTTGTCATATTAATGTAAATTTGGTCGTACCTTGTATTACTAATGCTATTCATGTCAAAAAGTGCATATGGTAGATGTAAAAAAACTCGGACATCAAGTTTGTACAATTTTTTCTTGCATTATTTTGACTTAATTTCATATTCCAAAATTTACAAAATGGTTCTTAGTTCTTACCATGTTCTTGGCATGTCGGTGTCGTGGCACTTTTGTATCAGAAATCTAAACATGAAAATTACAGGACACGCCTTGTGATGCGTCATACAATGTCCCTAGATTTTAGGATCAGACGCGTATCTTGGCGCATCGATGTCTGATACGTGTTGGTGACCAACACTCCACTCTAGGAGCAGATCGCACTGTCATGCTACCTTAGGAGGGTCTATGTTTTATAGTGTGCAGACTGAAAATAAAAGAGATTGTGAATTTTGTCCTCTGTTTCATATGTTTTTGAGTTTTAAACGTTCAGACTTGTGATAGAGGTTTGGTTGTGGTGAATCACAAAAAACCTTGCTGACTTCATGGATGTTTAGACATTGTTTTGACACAGGAGCTTAAGGTACCGATCTTTATATAAATGTTTTCTTGAAAAATGACGACAAGAAAAAGAAATCCTTCCAGGGAATTTTTTCTAGATTCCTCACCATCCTGACAAATATGCCGCATCGTATGCTTAACGATGTGAGATGAATGAAGGAGCTTGAAGGCTCGTAGAAAAAGGAAAACATCATGCAAATGCTAGCTGCTCTGGGCCTTCGGATGAAGAACTGTCATCTAGGAAGATATTCATTGCTAAATCTGTTACGTTGACCAACCGGAAAGAAGAGAGTTTCAAGACTAATTATTGTCATTTATGTGTATAATGTGGCTCTATTGGAGTGTACACTTTATGTTACTGTGGTTAGGTTCTCTTACCAGTTTATCAGTCAAATATTCTAAAAAATGTAGTCCTAATGCATGCAAAATGGTGCCTGATACAGCTGAAAAATGAATTAGCGCCTAATGTTACTTCTGTTTCTGTTATTATTGCAAATAAAAAGGTGTTTCAGTGACATAATTGTAATGCATGGATTTACTCCTTGTCTAGGCCTTATGGCAGATTCTTTGGCTGAATTCCGTGACAACACCTAACTTCTCAAAGTCAGAAGATGGTGCTTCTGCTATGAAGAGGCACCCCATAGAATTTCTTCAGCACAGGGTTTGTGTTGTTGCTTCTGAGCTTCTATCACAGGTACATGGGATCAAATGCTAGAAGTTCTTTACGTATGATTGTTATTCCAAAATCAAATGTGAATATTTTTCTGTATGTCTGAGCTTAAGTAATGTAGGACTAGGTAACATTTCCAACAAAATTGCCCTAATGTGGAAATTATTTTTAGTTGCAAGATTGGAACAACAGACGAGAATTTACACCCCCTAGTGACTTCCATGCTGATGGTGTCAATGATGTATTTATCTCTCAGGTAATTATTCTTTTTAAAATTTTGATTTTCTAATTGAGTCTTCGGCTAAAAGCCATTCTGAATTACCCATTTCCAGGCAATGACAGAGAATACAAGAGCGAATGACATACTGAAACAAGCTCCCTTCTTGGTGCCGTTTACAAGCAGAGCTAAAATATTTAACGTGAGTGGTTGATCCATTGCAACCTCATTTTTAGTTTTGTTCTGTGTAGCTTGATTCTTGAATATTGACGCATAAGATGCATGGTTTGCCATCTAAATTATTTGTTTAATTTGACTTCTAGTTCTCGATAAGTTAATGGTTAAATTGAACTTTGCAGTCCCAATTAGCTGTTTTGAAAGAAGGAAATAGTTCTCATGGTATTTTTACGAGGAACAGATTCAAAATAAGAAGAGATCATATTTTGGAAGATGCTTTTAATCAATTAAATGCATTAGCTGAAGAAGATCTTCGAGGAGTGGTGAGTCTCTATCATTATCTCTGCCAATTTTATACTTCAGCTCAGAATATATGCTCTAACTCTTAGGGTCCCTGCCACATATATACCATCAAATACACTCGCGCGTGCACACAATCTTTTCCCTTTTCACCAAATATACATATATTCTTTGTCTATATCTTTCCTTTCTATTTGATATAGCTTTTTCATTGATGTTTCCAGATTCGTATAACTTTTGTCAATGAATTTGGTGTTGAGGAGGCTGGCATAGACGGTGGTGGAATTTTCAAAGATTTCATGGAGAATATTACTCGAGCAGCATTTGATGTTCAGTATGGATTATTTAAGGTAAACATGTTTCTGCCACCCTGTCTCTGCTCTTTATGTGCTTGTATGTTTATCAATCTTCCAATAAATTACAGAATCTAGCACGGAGCTGTTCTTCAGTATGCACAAATGTTTGAGGAATAACTAGAATGTACTGATGAGGACAGCTCTTGGTCCAGCATAATCAGAAACTAGGTGGTGGAAACCAAACAACCATTGCACAAGCAGTTCTACATGAACAGACACTTAAACAACTTATTTAAGAGATCTGTCGAGATATACTCTTTCTTTACGCAAAAAAATGAAAAAATGAAAAGCAAACTTAAAAATCTAATTAAGAAAGATTAATTGTTTGTTACTAGCAAACCAAAAAGGGAATGTGAATCCCATGATATGCAACTGTGGAAAACCTCTAAGAACAAATAATTGAGACCCTCCAAATTGTTTTTTTGTTACTTCTTTTTCATTACAATATGTTGTTCATTCGTAGTCACTGCCACCAATATAGCTATAAGAGAGGCATCCTTCGGTAGGCTAACCTAATTCAGAAGGTCAACTAAAAGGTTGTTGAGTTTGGATGAAATATGATCATATGTTCTCTGCAGTCACCTTATTTTTTTTTTTTAGGTGAACTTTTTGGATTGATGGGATTGATGGCAAGATCTTGCATTTTTAGATACATAATTTGTCTATTAATAAAATTTTCATGCCGACATTTGTTACTGTTTTGATAGATTTTCTATTCCATCCTAGAGGATAGTGTTATTGTCGTTTTTGAAGAGGGTGCCTTGGTACTTTCTCGTTGTCATAGGTTGATGTTTTTCACTAGATGTAGCTTATCTTTGTGATTTCATCTTTGTTCTAAATTTTTCTATCATCAAATATCCCATATTCTATTTAAAAAGATCTGCTTTCAGTTGGAAACTTTTTTAATTATTTGACATACTATGTTAGATTAAGAATCTGAAGTTGCTCTTCAACTATATAAACTGAACAGTTAGCCTGAAATTGTGGAAACTGAATTCAATGGAAGGGAAAGAACACTAGAACTAGAGTTGTAGAAAATAACAGGCCGAAACAATGTAATTTTAATAGATAATGGGCTGGAGTTGAAGAAATTGGTTTAAATCCTGTTAGCTAAGGAGTTAAATTTCAGCCCAAGACCCAAGCAATAGAATTTTCACAAATTGTATTCATGTAATTCTCCTTTTCTTCTACATTATGACAATATTTAGGTTCACACTTGGGCCTTATGATAAGATTAAAGCTAACACTCAGATAGGCGCTTTTTAAGTCTAGGCAACGTTAACAACTACATAATCTGTTGGAAAAGATCATGGCTAGATATTTCGAGTAAAATTTGTATCAACAAAGTAAATAATGATATTCTACTTGGAAGTACTATTGTTGTAGGCAGTATAAGGAAATTAACCCACACTTTTACTATGCAAACTTGAGATGTAGATGCTTTGCTTTATTCATCTGGTTGCTCTGTGTCTTAATGGGGTTTTTGATCTATACTTTCCATTGCTGGCTTAACAAATCTAGGAGACAGCAGATCACCTCCTCTATCCAAATCCTGGATCTGGACTGATACATGAACAACATCTGCAGTTTTTTCACTTTCTTGGGACTGTCCTTGCTAAGGTATTGTTGTGCCCTTAATGCATTTTCAGCATGTTATATTTTCTAGAAATTGGTTGTAAATGCATACTTAGTCTTCCCTTATGAAGCAAGCCATTAAATGGTTGCTACCACTATAATGTAACCCCATAGACATCATGGTTCCGGGAGTGGTAATTTTTGTGGCATTGCGTGTTTCCTTTTTGCTTTTTGTAACCATGTAGCTTGTGATTTTGCACCTCTAAGAGTGGCATTTATCAAAATTCATAAATTTGTCTCTCGATGTAAAACCAATTTGATATTTCAAATATCATGGAACTTAATTGAAGCAGGTTACAAGTTCCAATAACAAAGGGATTTCTGCACTCTGTTTTGACTTGCTATTATTGATTTCTATGGATGTTAAATTTTGTTTTCCTTCTTTCTATCCATTTGAGTTATTCCAGTGTTATGTGATGCATATAACATTACACAGTTCTCTGGTAGAACTCTAAGTTGTAGGCATAAAATGTAATTTCATGTTAATATAGTTGATCTGTAGTGCGAAAGAGGTTAATGGGTTATTGAACTATATGTGATGATTGGATGTTGCTTACCAATTTCTTGTAACTGTCTTGAATTGCTTTGCATATTTGGTTGCTATGATTGAAGATGTTTGCCCATAAATAGCACTTCTATGTTTATCAGTGTATTAAGGATTTTTCTTCTTACTCCTTTGTTTTCTGAGAATCATGTCATCATTATTATACTCCTGTTGTGAGCCATTTCCAAACGACAAACTGCTTAGAAATTTACGCCCTCAAATAGTAGTTTATCGGCTTCTGCACTAAGGACTTTTATTCCCTGTAGTGCTTTATTATTGGAGATAACTTCCATTTATTTTTGTAGGTAATGTTTCTTTTATTCCCTGTACATTATTATTGGAGATAAATTCCATTTATTTTTTTAGGCAATGTTTGAGGGGATTCTGGTTGATATACCATTTGCAACGTTCTTTCTAAGCAAATTGAAGCAAAAGTAAGGTTTTCTTTGCTGCTTGTTTTTAATTTTGATGCTTCCTTGCTATAAATAGTTTTATAGCCATCTTATGAGTTCTAACTGATGATATTGTTGATTGTGCATAGGGAATAATACTTGTGTTCTAGTACACAAAGTTCAAGAAATTTCCAAAGCTAAAGTTAAAACACAAAAAGACTTGTAATTGAAGTTTGGCTTCCAGTCCCCAAGAAAATGATTTATATAACCAACTCTCCTAGAAAATTAATGAATTTTTCAGTATCAGTCAAGTCTGATTGGTTATTGAAAGATTCTCTTATTACCTTGCAAGTTTGGTCTTTCTTTCACCAATTCTTCGCAATCATTTTCAAAATAACTCCAGTTATTATATTGTAGCTATGATATTTGGTGATACATCTATTAAGTTTTTGGGACTGTAAACCGTTCATCCTGGTTACTCATAATAGTAAGATTTCATTGCTCTCCATATACTCAAAGATGACACAATTCTGAGAACCAGGTGCTTGCACGTGTAGATTATTTGCAGTTGAGAAAATTTATGGTACATGCAGACGTATGGTAGAATTATGGACCTTAAAAGAAGTACAGATAGTAGATAATCTTAATGAAACAAATTAACTCAATAAAATAAGTCATCAACTATAATATTTAGGTTTTCGTTGATGTATGTCATGTTAGCTTAATTAGTTTTTGCTGTATTTGACATATATAACATTCTCTAGATTTGGCTATGCCGCATTAGCCTAAACAATTGACCTTTTATCTGTGGGTTGTCATTATCTACATTAAATTGTGGCAAATGTTTATTTTTGCTGCTTAGGTATAACTATTTGAACGACTTACCTTCCTTGGATCCAGAATTATACCGTCATCTGATTTTTCTGAAGGTGACTTTTCTTTATCTCCTTCATCTTTACTTCTTTGTTCAATTCTGGTGTGGTAAACGCTTAAATCGAAAGAAGAGAAGTAATTTATGCTTACTTTACCCAAAACAGTAACAAAGTTCATTTTCCCACTTAACTGACCATTTTCTATTCACAAGTTTCACAAATTTAGGTCGTAAAATGTCCATAGAAATAGGGGGAAAAAGGGGAAAAAGAAAAGGCATTCTTAAAAATAAGTTTTCTTCTATGCTATTTTTTCTGGATATTTGTTTCGAGAGAATGGGGCTAACGGTATGCAGTTCTTAAACCATGTCAAAGTTTTCAACATCCACGATACTCTATTAAGAATCTTGTTTTATTGGACTTGACTTCATGTTCTAAAGGCTATGAATGTTGGGGTTTCTGAAATTCAGAACAATAGAATGAACACTAAAAGCATGAGAAATAAACTCTCTGGTGCAAGGTTTTGTTGGCAGTTATCCACCATTTAATTTTGAGGAATAAAGGAAAATCAAGATTTTATCTCTCTCCAAGAGTGTGTGATGCACATCTGTCTAAACCATACTGATCCCTCCAGATGCTCTAAAAGAGAGCCCACAATTTATGTATCCAATAAAGAACTAGTGACTGGTATTTTGAATTTTGGTTAACGTAGTATGAAACACTTGGAGCCAGAAAATACTCGAAAATATATATTTGGATGAATAAACGATGGTGACCTCCTTTTTATAAAGCATAAGCTATTAGGGTCCGTTTGATT
>CAIGRL010243249.1:0-10437 GCA_903798325.1 Fraxinus xanthoxyloides
AGAACTAAAAATATATGAATTGTAAGTTAGGGAATTGAACCAGAGACATCTCATAAGAATTGCAAACTCTAACCAACTCAATTAAACGAGGCGTTTGAAAATGAATAAATAACAGTTATATAAACTAAAATATTTATCTATTGTCAAAAAAAAAAAGTTCTCGACGGATCCAATAACGGCGGCCGCGGGGGCTGGCCGGGTGATTGGTCTGCCCCTGGTTAAGAGGGTGTTTGGTGTTGATTAAATCAGTTTTTTTAGAAAGATTTTGATGGAAGTTTTTGAAATATGTAATTGATATTGATTGTTTGACTTTGATTTAGATTAAAATCAGATTTTAATTCGGCTCAACCAGACCCTAAATTTATTGTACTATTAAGTCCGGGTTTCGGAAAAAGTGCTAGATGACAAGTCAAGATTCGAGCTTTGTGGAGTATAGTTATAATGTACATTTGTATTCTAGAGCTTGGTCTATTATAATTAGCCCCCATTTGGCCCCATTACATTACATTAATTTTTTTCTCTTTTCATTTCAACCACACATTTATCAAAAAAAATAATATTACACACAAATCTAAAACTTTTCATTACTTTTCTATCACACATTCTCTCATCAATCATTATTCCAAAAATTTTCAACACCCCAAAATGGGAGCCAAACAGGGGCTTAGTTGTATTGGGTATTTTCTTTATGCTTTTTATTATTAAGGGACTGGGAACTCCTTTTTCAAAAATCCAAATTATGATAATTTATAAAAATACTATATGAGGAAAACAATAGTTACAAAGTGATTAAAAAAAAAAAAAAAAAAAGCGGGAAAAAAAGTTTTATAGCCAAAATCATTATTGGGATCTCATTTTTGCTTATTTCTTTCATTGTAAATCATGGAATGATGATATCATTATTACAAGAGACTAAAGAAGCACTGGGTTTTTATCTTGAATTTCCTGTCTTTCTTTCATATTGGCAAAGCTGTAATAATTTTGTCCCAACTTTAATTTTGAAATCAATCGATTGAAGAATATCGATCAATCTGAATCATAATGCCATGCATTATAGTTACGTGTAATCATCCATACAATAAATTTTCTCTCTAACTTTTTGCCTTTACACTCCCTTACGAAAAGGGTTTTTGGCTTGCTACGATTATTCAAGGGGTGTTTGGTGTAAATTAAAATTAGATTTTAAGTGGATTGTGATAGAAAATTTTAAAATGTGTGGTTGAAAAAGATGTGAGACTCATGAAAGATGTGTTTGATATTAATTGTTTGACTTTATTTAGATTAAAATATGGTTCAAACATGCTCTAAATTCCATCAATATGCAAGAGACATGCTAATAATAAATTAAATTTTATATTTATTCCTATCATTATTTAAAAACATTTTTTTCCTCTAATTATTTTTAATCACATTTTTATAGTAAAATATTTTTCATGTAAATTAAGTTTTTTCACTATTTTTTAACTACACATTCTTAAAAAATTCATTATTTCAAAACTAATTTTCCTACTTTAATGGTATCGACTCAACAAATTTTGACTCCGCCGTATGAAAATTTCCCCATTTTATTCTTTCTAATCTATTGTAAAATTTAAAACAGTAAAATTATTAACAATCATGAGATACTTTGTTAATTTTAATCTACTAACACTTGCAAATTGTTCAACGACTTCGCACCACTTTGAGCGACCACATAATTTAGCTCAGGGAAGTGCTACATGTACCAAATCATCTACCTAAAATTTTACCTAATGGCCAAGTGGCGACCCCCTATTGGGGGGCGCCTGTGGACCCAAGCACCCTCACTCAATAGGGGATCGCCACTTGACCATTATGTAATACTTTATGTAAAAAATTATGTACATAGAGACTTTTCCTTTAGCGCACTGGACTCCAAATCGGCCGTTCCTACAAATGGCCAAGAGTGTACTACCACAAGTGCTTCCCCTTTATTGGGGGAGAAGAAGAGAGTTGACAGTGATCTGACTGGGAGCTCCAAAGCTGCACTGTACAAATCAATGCATGCAAGTTAAAGAAGTATGCTTTCTTTGGTGGGTCCAACTCCAAACCGCAACTTCCAAGCTTATACACAAACAAAAAACGTTGTGATTTTACTACCACTTTACCCTCAATAATATTCTACAAAATGACAATTCAATTCAATCTGTAGGCCACGTGGCTCCTTCTGATTGGCACCATAACTTACTAGGTTATCTCCTTACTATTGAAGTGTTCCAAACATATAATTATAGGGAGGCCCTCAAGAAGTACGAAATGTATCGAGAAGTTTCTAACTTTTTTGTCTACTGAATTTTAAATCTTTGGCGTTTTTAATTATTGTGCCTTCAATTTAACATATAAACAGTAAGGTATGGATAGATACATTTTCCCTTGTTCTTAATCAACATAAAGAATGTAAAAAACTACGTCCCCTCCGATAAGTAAAAACGAAAAAGAAAAGGTGAAGAAGTGGGTTAGACGATAAGGACAAAGGGGTATGGAAGGGAGAATGAGGTGGAGCGGAAGTGGAACTAGATAGAGAATGTGGTGCATGGCTTGGAAAAGGGGGCCGGGTGGGACTTGGTTAAAGAGAGGATTGGGATGGGGGAGGATTGGTAGTGTCGTCTAGTTGATGAAGTAGGAGACGAAGTGAGAGCGCGGGGTCTAAGGTGTTATAAAGGATCGGAGGAAATAAACGGGTAGAATTTGTAATTTTTTCCTTCTTTCCTTTACTCCCACTCTTTGTATTTTTTCTTTTTAAAATAAACAACTATATGTGGCTAACGAACAAGAGGAGAATTAGCTTGACTTTCAACTAGAGGTAAAAGTAAACTTGCTCCGTCTTCATACAGAAATTACAATGTAAAAAAAGATTATATTTCATGCGCTCTAGTCACACTCATCATACGATGAGGATAATGCATGTTTGGTAAAATATAAATTATAATTTAAACTGATCAAACATAATTTATACTCATGCATTTCATAGAACTCATTGTTTATAAGTATTTAAGATCACTCTAAAATATATTAATAATATTTTTTTTTTCTCTAAATCATGATCATTTTCATAGTTGCTAGAGAAAGTAAATCGTATAAGTTTATCATCATAATCCAAGTTCGGAAAGATCATATCTTCTTCATAGTCTCCATGAATGTATCCAAAAGGTTGATGACCTACTTGCCACCTTTCTTATATGTTGAGAACTCAACTATAATATTATCGTGGATGGGACCAGTTGATCACGTGGAGAGGTAAGTGCTTAATGAGAAACGAGAATCCTTAAAAGACTAGAGAAATGGTGGTTCACAAATCTCCTAATCCTTTCTCCACCAATTATCATTCATCTCCCACGTGGGACCTTGGCCCCACACCTACCATTTCTTCTCCTTCTTTGGCTCAATATCATCCGATCATCGCCTCATTATATACTCTCATCTGCATATAATCTCCTTGCAAGAACTTGCTTGATTTGAAGATCAGATATCCATCAAACCGCATGCTGTTATGGGAGAATCTTCTGCATCATACATACACATGGTAATTAATTAATCCAGGCAGCTTATAAGTGATCTCTATCTTCTTATTTATAATCGATTATTCTTGCATGTTTTATAGCCTCCTGTCATTTTGTTTCTTTTTTCACCTTCTAAACTTGTTTTTTATGAGCTTTGATCTGCTTTAGGTGCAATTTCTGATTGAAAAGTGTTTGATCTTCAACATGACAAAAGAAGAGTGCATGGAAGCCCTTTCCAAGCATGCAAACATCCAACCAGTTATTACTTCCACTGGTTTGCCCCCTAACCTAATCCTCTACTTATAATTTGGATAACCCTCGTAACTCCAAAGAACATAATTAATTACAACAAACCCTAACTTCTAAAAGTGACTGCGGAGATCTGTCCATGCTTTTTGTGAGGATCTTTATCTTTTGAATTTCCTCATATAGAGGAGAATATATAGAATCTATTGTTTCCTCTATTAGTGCAATTTTTTCTGTTAAACTTAAGACCGTCATACTAAGCAGTAATAGAGAGTACAATAGATAAAATTTAATTTTTTTTCTTCTTTAATGATCAACTTTGATTATATCTATAAATTGATTTGCAGTTTGGAACGAGTTAGCGAAAGAAAACAAAGGGTTCTTCGAAGCATACAATGAATCTCAAAGCAAGAAAGATCAGATGTCGGAGGCTGAGACGAGTGCCATGATCCAGAAGATGATAACAGATCATGATTCTTCCACCAAGAAACCCCAAGATTCATCCTCAGTAACTGACCACCAGGAAATGATCGAATCAGATTGACACGCACAGACAAATATATATACGCATTCCCTTAGATATGCGGATGCCGAAAGGCAGATTCAGAATGGAACAAATCGGGTAGGATCCGATCCAGTATAACACCTGGGATTTTCACGTCCGGTGAATTTGGCTGTAAAATATATACTCCTATAGTAAGACAGTAGAGAATATATATTGAATGAGACATGAGCAGAATGTGGGTATGTGTGTGTCTTCTGTTATTATTATTGAATAAAGCATAATAAGTGGGGGATACTTCTTGTGTCACTATCATTGTCTTCACAATTATTTGTCTGAACATTGAAGAAGAAAAAGAGTCACAGGTCCGTATTCTTAAACAGAAACGGAACTAGAGATGCAAACTTTATTCTGAAATGTTCATAGAATGTCGTACAAATGGTTTATGTAGAAAGATATTTTCATGTTTATATTTAAAAATCATTCAATATTTTAATTTAATAAATTAATTTAACACTAATATATTTCAATTAACTCAACCGTTAAACTAAAATTTTAACTCGACACATCATGTCATCTTTCCACCTTTGAGGTTCAGTAAATGCTCCTAGATGGCTGACGTTGGATGCGAAAGTTCGATAATTTATAATAAGAAAATTGAATTTTATTAAAGTAATTTAGCTGAATTGGTACAACACAGGCTTTCTTATATTTTTTTTCCCTCATGTCTCTCGCGATACAAAAACACTACAGTCTCCACTAGTGTATATAGGAACAATTCTAATTAAAGACGTTCTAGTTATTTCAAGGCAAGACTTCATCTTTCAAAGTAAAACCAATTTACAGTGGTCAAAATTTTATGTTACAACAGTCATTAGAGACTATATGATGTTGCTAATAGTTGGTGGATCTCATTAAACATGTGTTAAAAAGTTGATAAAGTTGTGAATCTAGTGAGATGTACCGTTAAAATTTAGACTTTGACCAACTTTTTAGCAAATAAAAGCTTTACCAAACAAGCACTTAATGCAGTGGTCTCCAATGATAGACTTTGACCACCTGTTCAGAAAATAAAAGCTTTACAAACAATCGCTTAATGAGGTGGTCTCCAATGTCCTTGAATAGTACAAAATTATTCGTGGATCTCTAACATACCCTCTTAATATGTAATCTTCACTTGTTTCTTAAATTTCTCAATCTTGTCAATCGTGTCTGTTTTTGTTAGAATCTCTGCTCGTTGATCATTAGTGCAGATAAACTCCAGGGAAACTTCTCCTTGATTTACTAAATCTCAAATGAAATGATGTCGAAGTTTAATATGCTTAGACCGGACGTGATAGACTGGATTCTTTGTTGTTGCAATTGTGGATGTAATGTCACAATGAATTGTTGGTTCTTTTAGAATTCTTCTAAGCCAAATTGCTTCACAAGCTGAATCTGTCCCAACTAGTTCGCAGTTGGTTTCCTTTTTATATTCGATGCCACGGTTCTTTGTACTTTTAAAGCAAGAATATCAAGGTTAGGAGAAAACAGCCATATTGAAGTTCCAATCCTTGAGGAAAGATCTTCACACCTTAAAAATGGAAGACTGAGAGTTGTTTCTTGATTTTTCTTGAGGGAGTTTCATAAATCGTGAATCAAATAAAAGCTAAGGATACACATTCTATCTAAGACGAGGGTTATTGAAAAAGTGCTCCCGAGTCTTCATCCAATATTTGATTATGCAGCTACCACTTTTCAAGATTTTTTTTTTTTTTAAAAAAAATTAGAAAAGAAGAGAGGACTAAAATGAGTGTACGAATTGACTGGATTTTTCTTACACGAGCAAAGAATAAAGAATAAATCTACTTATACAAAAAAGTCTAACAATTTTTTTGACAAGTAGACATTGGCCCCCAATATGGATGTGGTTTGCTGTCAAAAAAGTTGTCAAACTTTTCTTTATAACTAGCATGATTGATAAAGAATAAATTGTTCAGTCAATCAAACAACTGAATAGGCCTTCCAGTTCAAGTTTGTGCTGAAATTGGGTTCGAGCAATCATTGAGAAAACTAAAATGGAAGCTCATATAAAAATAATGGAATATCCGATAAGTGGAGGAAAAATAAAAGGTAAGGCGAATAGAAATCAAGGCACCACAACGATATGCAACTTGCATTATTTGTAAAAGGTCAAATCATGAATCATTAGATTGCTATTTTAAACTTAAGAAATGCAAATTGCCTATTAAAGTCAACAAATTTTAAACACATATTTCATGGAGTCCACAAACTTTCAACCACACATTTCATCAATTTTTATCAAAATTCACTAAGAATCTGATTTCAATCTCCACCCAACAGGTGAAGAATTTCTATTCATTCTTAGAGGGATTGCATTGGCGGACTCGGGGGTAACTTTTGAGATTTTTTTTATATATAAAGTCATGTTTAGTATTGATTGAAATCTAAATTTTAATCTTAATCAAATTTAACAATTATTTTAATAATATATTTCATGAAATCCATAACTGTTTAACGGATTTTAATCTCCACAAAACAGAGGTAAAATCACAATAAATTTGAATTTCGATAACATGCTAATTTTAAATATTCTCCGACGATCGTTCGTTAATCGAATCTACAAATTGCTTATATCATCTCAAAATTTATTTGGAAAACTATATTATGGGCACAATTTAATAACATATTTCATGTAATCCATAACTGTTTAACATTTTATCAAAATTTACTAAAAATTTGATTTTAATCTCCACCAAACAGTGGTAAAATCACAATAAATTTGAATTTCGATAACATGTTAATTTTAAATATTTTCCGACGATCGTTCGCTAATCGAATCTACAAATTGTTTATCTCATCTCAAAATTTATTTCGAGAACTACATTATTGACATATTTTAATAACATATTTCATGTAATCCATAACNATTTTAATCTTCGCCAAATAGGGGTAAAATCAAAATAAATTTGAATTTCGATAACAAGCTAATTTTAAAAATTCTCCGACGATCGTACGCTAATCGAATCTACAAATTGCTTATATCATCTCAAAATTTATTTGGAAAACTATATTATGGGCACAATTTAATAACATATTTCATGTAATCCATAACTGTTTAACATTTTATCAAAATTTACTAAAAATTTGATTTTAATCTCCACCAAACAGTGGTAAAATCACAATAAATTTGAATTTCGATAACATGTTAATTTTAAATATTTTCCGACGATCGTTCGCTAATCGAATCTACAAATTGTTTATCTCATCTCAAAATTTATTTCGAGAACTACATTATTGACATATTTTAATAACATATTTCATGTAATCCATAACTGTTTAACGTTTATCAAAATATACTAAAAATCTGATTTTAATTTCCACCAAACAGCGGCAAAATCACAATAAATTTGAATTTCGATAACATGATAATTTTAAATATTCTCTGATTTGGTTTATTAAAGCAAGATGACTGAGATTGTGACACGTGGTGTTGGCACAACCGTTGGATGCATGATGACTATTTATATTCCGGACTCTTCCGTTTGCTTTGATCAACCGTTGATTCTAGGGTTTACTCTCCCGAGATATTCTGTATTTTTCTCTCTTGGGAAAACTCATGGTTTTCATCTGTAAACGTGAGGTTTGGATAATCTTGCCGATGTCTAGTGTAGATTACAGTTCTAGTTGTTGATACTTCTGATTCTTGGAGAGCAGAAAGTCCGGTTACTGGTGTAATCTGTAAAAGAAGAGAAAATGAGAGTTAAGGCTGAGGGTTTGAGTCGAGTGATTCTTGGGTCTCTAATTCTTGTATTTGATAAACTTTGTTCGATTCTAGTGAATTAGAGCGATAATCACTTCGATGTATGCTCAACATGTAGTAGCCAAATCTTTGGTGAACATCCGGGCCAACGGGCGAAAAACCTCTTTTGCTTTTATTGTTATTCTTGTTGATTTGGTTATTTTGGGACTGTTTAATACCAGCAATGGTATTAGAGCATCTCGATCTGTGTTTGGAAGTCTTCGATCTAAATATTTTCTGGCATTCTTGACGATCTAGTAACTGACATTCACGGATCTATACCGTGGGGCTTTTTTGAGCCGAGGTTTTTTAGGCCCGAGTCGAGCCAAGCATAGCCTGACCAAAAAAATGAACCTCGACCCGAGCTTTTTGCCCAAGCCGGCTCGATTTTTTTTTAAAATTTTTTTTAATGTCAAATCTATATTTTTTACTTAAAGAATTTAAAATTTGTACTGTTTATAAACATTTCTTACTTAAAGAATTTAAAATTTGTACGGTTTATACGTATTATAAATTAAATAAAAAAGAGTTTTTTTGGACCGAGCTTTTTTGGCCAGAGCCGAGTCAAGCAAAGTCCGGCAAAAAAAATGAGGCTTGGCTCGAGCCGAGCCAGGTTACACCGAGCCGAGCCAGGTCCGGCTTGAGCTTTTTTCAAGTCGAGCCAAGCCGAGGCCCAAACCGGCGAGCTTTTTTGCCATCCGTAACTATTTTACACTGTTGAACAAAGACGCATTTGGTAACGAGTTTTAAACCATATCTTCGGTTGTTAACTTTTCAAATTTCTTAGATATTTGAGTTTTCTTGGTTGAAACCTACTTTGATCTTACTTTGTCTAGGATTTCATGTGAGAACCTTAGAATCTGAGGGGACAAGGTTTAACGGTTTCTGCAAAATTATCTTCTAGATCTGTTATTCAAAATATTATACATTGTGATTTGTTACTTGAGACAACCTGCCTACTCTATTCACGTGCATAAGTACTTTTGTGTGGATATTATTTGTACATTAACATTTGGAGTGTGCTATGTTGTTGTTAATATATACTTTCTCTACACCATGTATTTCTATTTGCATCATTTTGTAAAAAATAAGTGATATTGAAATTTGGAATGCCAAACGTAGCCATGTCATTGAGCCGAGCCGAAAAAAGCTCGGGCTCGGCTTGAGTTTTTTTAAGCTGAGGTTTTTTGGGCCCGAGCTGAGCCGAGCAAAGCCCGACAAAAAAAATGAATCTCAGCCCGAGTCTTGGCTGGCCGATCAAGCCGACTAAATTTTTTTTAATGTCAAATCTACATTTTACTTAAATAATTTAAAATTTGTATTGTTCATAAACACTTTTTATTTAAAGAATTTAAAATTTGTACGGTTTATACGTACTATAAATTAAATAAAAAAAGTTCGGGCTCGACTCGAGCCTCGACTAGATGTAATCAACTCGAGCCAGGTTCGGCTCGAGCTTTTTTCGAACTGACGAGCTTTTTTGCCCTCTTTAGCCAAAGGAAAAGGAGGTCCAAATTCTTATTATCTTCTATTTTATGTTGATGATATGTTACTTGCTGGTTGTGATGTGACTGAAATTAATAACATTAAGGAAAAACTGAAGCAAGAATTTGATATGAAGGACCTAGGTACATCTAAAAGAATTTTAGGAATGGAAACAAGGAGAAACAGATCTGATCATACTCTATTCCTCACTTAACAGACATATATTTCAAAAATATTGACTAGATTTTCTAAGAATGAGGCTAAAGATGTAATATTACCTCTTGGCAATTGCTTTAAGTTTTATGTGGAACAATGCCCCAAATCTGAAATTGAAAGAAGTAGAATGGATAAAGTTCCTCATGCAAATGTCATTGGTTCAGTTATGTATGTAATGGTTTGCACTATACCTGATCTTGCTTTTACTATAAATACCTTAAGTAGATATATGAATAATCCAGGTGAATATCATTGAGAAGCATTGAAATGGCCGTTAAGATATTTTAAAGGAACTTCATATTTGGGTTTGGTGTTCTGTAATAGTAAAACTGGAATTTAATTTAAAGGTTTTGTTGATTCAAATTTTGCGGGTAATTGTGACAGTAGAAAATTTACATCTGCATATGTTTTTACTGTTAATAATACCTGCATAAGCTGGAAATCACAGCTGCAAAAAATAGTTAACTTGTCTTCCATAGAGGTTGAGTATATTGTAACAACGGATGTTGTGAAATAAGGTATTTGGTTGAAAAAATTATTGGATGAAACTGGCTTCTTTGGTAATAATGCTACTGTATATTTTGATAGCCAATATGCTATACACCTTAGTAGAAATCCAGTTTTTTATGATAGGACAAAATATATAAATGTTAAATTTCATTTTATAA
>CAIGRL010243268.1:0-10681 GCA_903798325.1 Fraxinus xanthoxyloides
TTACTTGGCTGTAGAAAATAAAAGTAAACCGGATGTTGGCTGGGAATTGAATGCATTCGTCAGCATCTTTCTGTTTAATTACAAACTTGACAAATATGTGTTTAAGAAAGGTATTATCTACTACTAAATAGAATAGAAGAGCATTTACTATAAATTCAATCTCATGTTAATCAGTCGGTGCAGGTCAACGACGTTTTCATCTTATAAACCCTGAGTGGGGCTTTTCCAAATTCATGGTGAAGGAAACTTTGACAAATCCAAGTAATGGATACATTGTCGATGATAATTGTGTATTTGGAGCGGAGGTTTTTGCTGTCAAGAACGAAGGAATTAGAGAGTGCATGTCTATCTTGAAAGTAACTGATTCCTTTAAGCATGAACTGAAGATTTCAAGATTTTCAGAATTGGGAAATGAATGGAATTCTGAAGAGTTCAATGCTGGGGATCATAAATGGTACATCTCTATGTGATTTTCTTCTGCAACGATACATCTTTCCTTTACCATTGTTTTTTGTTGGTAATTTTTTAGGAAGGTCTGTGTGTATCCGAAAGGTAATGGAACACAAAAGGGAAGTCATGTTTCCATTTTCTTGTATAAAGTAGGATTTTCCTCAGGTGAAAAAGTTAAGGCTGATTTCAGCTTATGCATGAAGAACCAGTTGGGATTTGCAAACCGCAAGTATACCGGTAAGGTGACAACTTTCTTCTGTTACTGAACTTCATGTTACTAATGTTTTCATGATATTTGAATTCAATATTTTTGCAGCCAATAACTGGTTTTCGGCTTCTGACAGCAGTTGGGGATGGGCTAGTTTCATTCCAATCGCTGATTTGAAACAACCAGGATTTTTAGTTGGAGATCTCTGCATTATTGAAGTTGAAATTTCTATTCAAGCTTTTTTACGTAGTTTACCGTAAGATTCCATCTTCTATAGTAAAATTGGATTTAAAATGTAATGTTGCGTGCTTTTTCTCGTTATTATTACGCGCGTCTAGATTGTTTAATGTTTATTAAGGTTATATTTATTGTTCAATTAATATAATTATCCTCATCGTGACTAAGAGCCCGTTTGGGAGAAATTAAAAGAGGATTAAAATTGAAAAAATAGCCGTTATTGTTAACTTTTATTAGACGAACGGGACTCGATAACGGCTATAATTAGATTTTAATCGGTACTAAACGAAATCTAAGTATATTTATTACATGTGACTTAGACCATCGACGTGTCCATGAATTTAAATTTAAGAATTGTTGATGTCCTAGACCATCTTCTACAATTGAAGAATTGTTGATTTCGGTTAACCTTCTTTTTGAAGTTATGTTTCATTAGTCACTCAACTTATATCTCTATTACATTTTACACACTAAATTTTAAAATGTCTTCGAATGGTCACTAAACTTTAACACGTTGCATTCTATTACTCATTCACCTTATTTCATAAGTCATTGTACTTTAAAATGCTATTGAATGGTCATTGGACTTTAACACGTTGTATTCCATCACTCACCCGCCATTTTTCGTTAGTAACTGAATTTGTACATCCGTTACGCTTTACTCGCTGAACGTAAAAATATTTTCAAGTCATCATTGAACTTCATAGTGTTTTGAGTAAAGTTAATTTTCTATGAGATTCGACTTGTATCAATAAAATAAAATAAAATAAAATAGAGATCGAATAGATAATGAGACTCTCGAATTTAAGACGAGAATATTGATATTAGTAAAAAATATATAACTTCTCTAGTAGTCAAAAGCTATATTTAAGGGGATCAAAGAATGCTAGTTTCAAATTGACATAAATCTTAATTTAGATTATAATCTTCCTTTATTTTGAGAAAATAAAATAAAGAAATTATTTCTCTATTTAGATTGATATCGTAGACCAAAATCAAGAAAAACATACGGTGAAATTTTGGATTTAGAGTTAATAATATTAATTAAGACTAAAAAAATATAATTGTAAGAGTTGTCACAAGATAATTCAATAGGAAAGAATGACGTTGTCTTCGTGTATATTATTTTATACTTCAAAAGTTTCAATTTTTGAGCATTTGAATTCGGTGAGTAAAGTCCAGTGACCACTCGAAAACATTTCAAAGTTTAGTGCGTAGAGTGTGATGGAGGCACAAGTTAAATGACTAACAGAACATGATGAATGAGTGGAGTGCAACATGTTAAATTTCAGTGACTATTCAAAAGAATGTTAATAGTTCAATGATTAATAACACATGGTGAATGGATGATGGAGTGCACTATGGTAAAATTCAATAATCACTCGAAAGTATTTTAAAATTTAGTAAATAAAGCGTGACAAAAGTACAAGTCACGAATGAAACATTTAACTATCTTTTTTATGTGTGTATATATGTACAGTTTTGAACGTATTGACGTGTGTATTTTATAAATATAAAGGTTACGTGAGTATATGCTCATGTTTGGTAAAAATTAAAATTTAGATTTTAATTTAGGTCAAAATCAACAATAATTTTAATAACATATTTTATGAACCCACAACTTTTCAATCACACATTTCATCAACTTTTACTAAAATTTACTAAAAATCTGATTTTAGCCCCCACCAAAAAGAGCTATATTGCCTCGAAACAAGTACAAGAATCATAATCCCCGCTCCGCTACTTGTCTCATTTAAAGTTAGTTTCAAATTTAAATTTTTTATCCAAAAAAAAAATATTTATCATCATTTTAGAAGAGAACATGAGTTGTTTTTAACAAATTAAAAATAAAGTAATAATATTTACTAACTAAATATTAAAAAAATAAAATAGGGCAATAAATGAGGCAGGGGACCTACCTGCCTCACCCCTGAAATTTACGTAATTTGACCCTAACGATACCTAGAGGGGGTGAATAGATATATGATGCTGAATTAAAATTATTAATTAATTAGCAACAAGTCACAAATTAATTATCTCTAAATAGTTATTCAATCAAATCAATTAATCATATCTTTAAATACCACAGTTCATATAAACATTAAATAAAGCAGTAAAAAAACACAAGAATGATAAAGGAAAAACCCCAGCTGGATAAAAAATCTGGGCACTTTGCCAGTCAACAATTCATTATAAATGATTCGTGACTTACAGTTCACCAGACTAGATGACGACACGTATTAATTGATCTCCTGATTGCAATTTCGACAGCTCTCCTAAATTATGTGCTCCTGCACCAATTCCAGGTGCAATTTCCAAAACTATCCTCAATTATATCCTCTTGGAGCAACTCCCAGCTTTGTGGAATTGTTTATCTCTCGTGGAACCCGAAGAACAGCTCGTTCTTCCCCAATTGGAACTCCAGTTACCTTCATCGATCTTCAGAAACTCTGATAGATATGTGGGAAGAAGTTATTTGGTATTTGGATTAATAATATGATGTTTTCCCCACTACCAGAACGAATATCAAAGAAACATGAAGTTTGAAAGCTCCAAAGATTGAGAGCATATTAAAGGACAGTGTTTGCTCAATGTTCAACCTTAAGAATTCTTGTTCTGTGACTTTAGAATATAAATAGATAGGGTAGAAAACAGATGGACAGGGAAAAAAAACCTTTAAAATGCGAAATAAAATTTTTTCGTATAAATTTGTCGCTTGAATGAGGAGTCAGCGACAGTGTGCCGCTCGAGGCGAAGGAGGGACTACGGTCCAGCGACGATATTCTGATTTTGTAGCTCGAGTCAACTCTTGATGATAGTCTAACGAAAATCCATGTCGTTTTCCTCCTTATTCCAAACTCGAAACTCTAGACCTATTTAACTAACTTTTAAAACCTAACAGAATTCATATGCAAAGAGATACATTTAATCACACGATTATCAATCTAGATTGGACACGTCATAAATGACATTCCTAACACCTATTGTTCATGTATAAAATATGCAAAGCTCTAACCTATTGAGAGTCCTATAACACTAATATAATCATGCATATTTAATCAAGCATTCAAACAATGAAAAATCATGCATATTTAATCAAGAGCACAAGAATTAATTAATATACTCAAGTTTTAAATTAAAAATATTAATTAATAAGTTTCATCATTCATCCACCCTAGCATTATTGAGTATGAATTATACAAAAGATACTAAAACGACATCACCTAAATTAAAGACAAGGCGAAGAACTTAAATTCTCAATTTTTTGTACTTTAACTTAATCAGAGCTTTTAAATTCCAATTCTTGTTGTAAAGTCTCTTGTTCGCCTCTTGCTAGGCTGAATTCTATGATAAAAACAAGTCGTAGACACTTTTGGGCTGACTCTATATTAAAAGGATAGATAGAGATATCATATCATGCAAGAGTCAAAACCAAAAAGGAAACAAAATATTCTCCCGTGGAATGTGTCATGCAATCGCACGGCTATATGCTCTGAAATCACATGGAGTGAAGTTTTTTCCTTCAGTTTTCTTGCAGGCGCACCATGCAATAGGTTTATTTTGGGGACCGAATGGCTTTTTTCATTATGCACTTTGGTCCTTATTCATTTCTCTTAGGTCATTTGCCTTCTTTTCTAATCCAATTAACCCTAGAATTTTCAAACCTTCATCTCGAGGTCCAATACAGCTTTTGAGTTATTTCACTTTAGTCATAGAACTTTGAATTTGATGCATTTTAGCATTTTTTTTGTTCGTTTTCTCCAATACCACCATAATTATCAATCTTTACCTACAAATGATTCACATCGAAATAAAACATTGTTCACTAAAATAACCAACAGCTACTCTAATTTAACGGTTTAAGATGTACAAAATACACTTATCAGTGATGTATTATAACACGTTTTGTTGGCAATCAATTTGATTTGGACTTTTTTCTCAGCTTACGAAAAGATATTAGTAGCTAAAAATAATACGTAATGCATCACATTGTGTTATATATATCCTCGCACTTGAAAATTTGAAAAGATAACTTAAATGCAATAAAGGATTAATCAACTCTCATATCCTAGCTATAGATGCTCTATCTCATATTGATGTTTTAGAAGGACAAACTAGTAGCATTATATAAGTGACACACTTGGAGCGTTGCGACATTTGATTCTAAAAATAGAAATTCTCAAAATATGGAGAACAACTAAGGAAGATGGTATCATTTATGATGAGTATACTGTTGTAGAGTATATAAACATAACAAAATTTTAAACCCTAGAAGTTCAAGTACTTGAAATATTGAAAGTGAATATATCTTAATAAATTATGTTACCAGGATAGAAATAAAATTGGTTGGGGTCCGATCTCACACCCTATTAAATAAATATTTCAAAATATTGTACTTGCTCTAATCTCAAGATCAGATATCCCAAAACAAGATTGGATGGGACAAATTGTCGTTCTAATTTATGGGGATATAATGATTTGTATTTACAACCGCACTGCCCCACCTTGCCACCAACCACTCTCAATAGGACACTCGACAACTATGCCATCAAAACCTCATTTTCGACTAATTACAATCAAGCAATTATGACCTATTTGCTAACCATCACTACTTAATGCTATAACTGCAGCATAGGCATCATGATGACTTGCTTGACTTACCTCATTGACCAATAAGAGAACCAAAACTTTGGGCAATGACACATATTTCTAGATCAGCATTGTAGCTAAAATAATGTTGGGCGGCCAAATGGTATGGCCTTCCAACCGATAAAATGGAATAAATTATCCCCACCAAAGGTAGAGCTAGGGGATTGGATAACAAACACTCTTAAACGTCTCATTAATGCAATTACTTTGTAAACCTTGATCCAATTCCAGCAATACTCAATAAATTTTTGCCTTTAACTTGATTTAATCTTGCCACGTCATTTATAATTATCACTAAAATCGAAAAGAAAAAGTTATCAAACACCATTTTTGTCCATGTCCATGATGTACCACTTCATATTATAAAATAGCGAGGACATCAAAATAAATTCATCGAAACATATGGATTGAATAAATGATTGTCCAAATAAAATGATAATATTTATAAATTTATTATAGAAATCTGAAATTTCTGAACTAGTCTTTTGAAAACCTAAATTTATATATTTATGTGAAAAGTAAATGAAAAAATGAAGTAGTAACATGTAATGTACAACCGTTAACATAATGAACTTTGCTAAAAAAAATAATAATAATAATAATAATATAAAAATAGATAAATTATCTTGTGTTGCATATAATCACAAGTCTCTATCTTGTTAGACTAACAATGCATGAAATTTGGATATGCCTATAATAAATATTGTTAAAATCAACTCATCGAGCATGACTGTTAATATTATAACCGAAGGATTTAATATGTTGAAATATATCATTCAAGTAAATACGTTGATAAGTGCGTTTTGTGCACGTATTTAGACCATATTATTAAATCTTTATATCGTCAAATTGTTGATTTTTACTTAATTAAGGTTAATTTTCTTTTTGTTTGAGTGCTGGGCTCGTTTCTAAGCAATTGAAAAGAAGAAGGAAAAATTTGAATGAAATCTACAATTTTGAGATCAAATTACACGAGTTAGAATTTGAGAAGGACACTGGTTGGACAATCGATGAACTCAAAGACTAAATTGCATTATTTGAAAAAGATGAACCTTGGAGAGAAAATTACATTAAATAGGCACACTTAAATGAGCATCAATCTGAACTTGCTTTTGAAATTAAATTATGCCATTGTTTGACTCCCATTTTTTAAAATATATTTTTATTTCTTTTCTTCTCTTTTCAACTACACATTTTTTAATAAAATAATATTACACGTAAATCAAAATTTTCTTCTTATTTTTTAACCATATATTATCCATCAATCTACTATTTCAAAATGCATTTCATAGAAAAATAAATGTCATTCTTTGGAAAATGTACACAAAATCTAGCATCTAATGTAGGAAAAAAAAGGGCACAAAAATTGAGGAACAAGCAATTTATACACATAGAATAACTGACAAAAAACGGAAGATGAGAAAGAGGAGAGAGGACGACGTCAACTACAGAATTAATGCCAATTTTTTGTCCAATTAATCATCAATAATTGCGGAAGAAATTTGAGAATTAATCACGTTCCGACAATATTTCCATGATGTCTTCTGAATTTTATTTGTTTAATTCCGATATTATGAGTAATTAAGTAATTTTAGTGCTAGAATTATGATGAACCTTGTATTATAAAATTTTGACTTTAGAATCTTATTTATTTTTGACATTCAAAACATGTTTTAAATTCTTGTATGATTGACTTGAATTTAATTTTCTCTACAATTATATGAGCAATAGTTATAGGAATATTGTGGCTTACTTTATTTTTGAAAGATTGAAAATAAGTTAGACACAGTATCAATTGTTGTATAGTCCGATAGTAGATATAAATATATTATTATACTTTACGTGATCTTTAAGTATTTATATATTCTTAATACATTCTTGTATATTCGCATCCATCATAAAAATATTGTCGGGTCATATGTAAGAATATGTTTAATTTTATTGAAGAGAGATTATTAAACAATTTAGAAATATTGGTCTTCATAATTGAATCATGCTGTCAAATTTATGAGTTTTGGGTGAAAGAGGATTCCAAGTCCTAGTACGCTTTTCATCATCATATCTTTATAAAACTTATTTATTTTAGTTATGTTAGGTTTTACGTTCATAAGTAGATTGTTTAATTTATAGAAAAATTCAAAAATTTCAGTTGTTTCGGTTAAGGTTAAATTAATTCGAATTTGAACGCGTATAATCTCTGTGGATAAGATATTTGGACTCTAAATCCATCTTACTAGTTAACGTACAATACACTAATTTTAAATCGAAAATAATTTTTGTGACAACGCGTTGTACTCTTTTTCTCTTGACCAACATTTTATCACACTGAATTTGTTCTGTAATGTTTTAATGAAACAACTTTAATAACATGTTCAAAAGAATAATGTAATATTTTTTGTTTGTTAGGTTTCCCCTACGGAATTTTTCTAATAAGATTTTAATGGAACACATTCTCTGTGTAATAAATATCTATAACATAAATGATATTTATCCTTAATATAACTTTATGATTTTACTCTCGTATATTATAAGTTAAATATAAGACTCTTGAAGAGAGCAAAAACAAAATTTATTTTTGAACGGATCATCGTGTTGACCAAAGTTAAATAATGATATATAAATATCTTGTTTAAAGACGATATTGCTTGAATGCATAACAAGACAAATTTAAACACATTGAAGACATTGACTTACAAGATGTGAAAGACTAAATACAATGTAGTTATTGTACAAATAGTCATCAAATGAGAATATTGTAAATTATTAGATAATTATTGATAATTTCTTAGTCTTATTAGGATATTTAAATTACTCTTATTTACTTCATAATAGTATATTCTTTTTATATTGTTACTCTAAGGGTCCGCTTGATGGAAAGATGAAATTTGAGTGGAAAGAAAAAGAATTGCGGAATTGAATTAAGTAAAACTTGTTTTACTTGGAATTGTCAATTAATTGTGTTTGATTGGTATAACTTTTGATCGGAAAAATGTTGAAATTTTCTATCTTTTGGTGTTCATTTGGCTTTGTTTTTCATAAAATTGTCAGTTAAAGGGATAAAATTTCTTACAATTGGGGATATAATTTGTTTGGATTGCCCAAAAAAATTGGAAATTTTTTTGTGTTCGTTTGACTTTGTTTTACATGAAAATTGTCAATTTAAGTGATGATTTTTTTTTGCAATTGGGGATAAATTTTGTTTCTATTGCAAAGACAAAAAAAGATGGAAAATCAAAAACCACCTAAAAGGTGAGAATTGAAATTCATCTAAAACCAAGAAAAAGTGCAAAAGTAGCAAATCAATTCTTAGGGAAAAAGGGCATGTTTCAGGCCCTAAATGAAAAAAACAATTATGTTTTAGATAGTGATATTTATAAGAATGTATGATTAAAATATAGAGAAAAGTTTTGAGTTTATGTAAAAAATATTTTATTGTGTAAATGTGTAGTTGAAAATAAATTTTAAAAAAATTTGAAAATAATGATTGTGGGCTTAGTAGCTACGATTTCAACCTACCAAGTAACACCCCCAAAAAGTGAAGTATATTGGAAGCTATAGCATACATCCAACGATCGTAAGCAGTCCGCATGTCAAACATCCAATAGATGCGACATCCAATTCACTTTAATTAATTACAGACTTGAGGTATCTTTCTTTGTTGTTGGATCACATTAGTTCCAGCAGGCTCAACGATAGCGACAATTAACATAATACGACGTATCTTTTATAAATGAATATAAAAACTATGATATATAAATAGCATTATTATAATATTATTCAATGTCAAATGTGAAGTGATTGCTTTGGATTCAAGACTTTGGTCGATTCAAATCACCTCGTCTATTTCTTTTAATTTTTTTTTTAACAAATTAAATTATAACTAAGCAATTATATATTATTAATTTTCGTTTTCAAAATATTTTTGAAAAAAATTTATTGACTAAAATTATTATTTCATAATATTTACTTTTATTATTATATTTTATCAATTTATTTTGTAAATATTATAGTTGGACAATTTAAATATTGTTCTTTTTTTCTTTTAAGAGTTCAATAAACATTGAGTTAAAATGATTTTAGTTTTGAAAATCATAATTTTAAAAATTTTACATAAATTTCGTCTAAACTCAAGCTTGTCTTTACCGTTTAATCATATTTTATATACAAATCTCATCTTATCTCGTTTGAGTTCGTAACAATTTGAAACTTGATCATCCATATATGATTGAAAAATGTATTTTTTTAAAAAATTATTTTGGGTTGTGTTGAATTCTATTTTCATATGTATAAGACATTTACGTTTTAATGCATTTATATATCGATTGAAATTTTTTAAATATTATTTAATTAAATATTAATAAACAATCTCACTATTACGGTCAACGGTCGGCCTAGTTGAATCAACATCCTAGATCCGTCACTACAATATCCTAGATCTCATTTATGTTGCTGGCATTTAACCTTTTTGGTGTTCGCCTCTTCAATATCAATTGTGATTTATTGGTTTTGTTAACAATCATGTTACTTGCACAATCTTGATTGATAATTCCCACTTGATATCATCACATTAATCCATTCAAAAAGTATTTTTTTTTTTTTTTAAAGCAATAGTCAAATTTTGCCAACATTAATGTTGTTAACAACAATTACCAACCACAATTATCAACAACAATTGTACAAATAGATTTCTATTGCTAATCAATAAACAACTTGGGATTAAACTAATATATTTGTGGTCGACAACTTCCTTGACATTCCCTATGTTTTAAAATTTGTGTTATTGGTTGTTAAAGTATTGTTTAAATCAATATATAAAAAAATTTCATCTCACGAGTTGTCAAACTTGATGTTAACAAATGTATTAATATAGCATAATTAAACCTCTCATTTTCAATACATTCAAATCTTATTTATGTATAAAGATTTCTCTAAGGGCGTGTTTGATTTGCCAAAATGGAAAATGAAAAATATTTTTCTTTTCCATACAAAAATAGTGTTTGATGGTAAAATTGTCTAGAAAATTTTTTCCCTCTCCCCCCTTTTCCTTGAATTGAGTTTTGGTGGAAAAACCTTTTACATGTTCTGTCGATTTTTTTTAAAATGTTAACAAATTTCATAAACAATTGTAAAAAAAAA
>CAIGRL010243276.1:0-11433 GCA_903798325.1 Fraxinus xanthoxyloides
TTACTTTTTTCAGCAATCATTTATCATTTTTCCTCATTTTTAATTAATAAATACACGATAGATTTTAATTGATAAATTATTTGAATATAATTTAAAAAGTCGAGCATTGAAAAATGTAATTTATTAAATACAATCATTAAAATTACAAATAGCATGAATTTTAATAATATTAAAGATCAAAATTCAATCTATTTTAAAAGGTTAAATTAGAGAGACAACATTTTACATGGGATTCTCTAATTGTAAAATCGTATAACAGTTAAATAATAATAAAAAAATAACAACCAAAATTCCCACTAATTATTTTATGCTGCTTTAAAAGCAGCAGCAAGTATTGACTTTTTTCCAATGACTGCCTCCTTTGTCTTGCATGATCATGAATATCTCAGAAAGTCAAATAAAATACGCTTAAATTCAAGATTGATTAGATATGAATCTGATGAATTCATAGTGTAAACTGCTGCCAACTTTTTCTGGTATGGAAATTTTTATTTGATTTTAATTTCCTGGAAGTTAAATGTGGGAAATCTATTCTATTATTGACTTTTTTGTGGAAGGTTTTTATTTTTTAATTATATTAATTGCCATTTTGCATTATTTTAATTTGTTCGTAAGTTGTAATGCAAAAATGCATGAACTTTGCTTTGATCGTTTCAGTCATCCATTGTACGTGTGTGGCTTCTCACTCATTTGGTGTAAGCTTTGACTAACCTAACAACTTTGATCAATTGTTTCTTGCTCAAAAGAGTGGATTGTTACCAAATATGTGTTGGTGGAATTCGACTTGATCTAATAGTTTACTTATTTATGGAGCGAAAGAGAAATTAAATTATTTCTTAAGTTGATTTTCATATTTTGTAGAATTTCGACTCGACCTAATAGTTTACTTATTTATGGAACGGAAGAGAAATTAAGTCGCTGTTTGGTAGAGATTAAAATTAGATTTTTAAATCTTGATAAAAGTTTCGACTCTATCTAATACTTTACTTATTTATGGCACAAAGGAGAAATTAAATTATTTTTTAAGTTGATTTTCATATTTTGTAGAATTTCGACTCGACCTAATAGTTTACTTATTTATGGCGCGAAAGAGAAATTAAGCCCCTGTTTGGTAGATATTAAAATTATATTTTAATAAATTTTGATAAAGTTAATAAGATGTGTGGTTGAAAAGTTGCGAATCTCATGAAATATGTAACTAAAGGATTTTGACTTATCATTTTAATTGATTTTTAATCCAAATCAATCAGGGGCTAAATTATTTCTTAAGTTGATTTTTCCCGTACTCAACCTCAACCTAACATAAATATAAATTGAGTTTGAATCAAACCAATTTAGATATACTTGTGTATTATTTGTCAAATTGCCCGTTAAATGTTTAACGTGGCATGATATTTTTGAAATTAGTTATTAAAATTTAAAAAATCGTACTCAATCAAGTCATACACTTAATCGAAGTCAAATTACTTTTCAAAAAATAAATATTATTTACGTATGAAAGCATTTCTACTCTGTAAATAATTCAAAGAGGATGTGATTGCAAAAAGAAAATTTCACAATAATGGGCCATGCCAACTTTCACACATTTAAACACGCTTTTTGTCCAAGTCCATTGAAGCATGTACATTGCCTATATAAATGTGTAACAATAAGTTGATGGAACCATACGAAATCCTAGAGAGAGAGAGAGAGAGAGAGAGAGAGAGAAGTGAAATCTTGATCGTTTGATCAATCAAAAGTAAAGATGGTGGTGATTGATCAGTATATTATTGGTGGTTTCATTGCATCATTGTTGGTTCTATACTGGGTTATACTGGGCTTTGTTTTTTCGAACAATTTGAGGAGAAACATAAAGAACAAAAGTTCGAAGGTTGTACGTAAGGATGCCCGCATTAACACCTCCACTAACGGTCGGTGCCATCCTGAGGTTAATGGAAGTACCGACATCGTTATTGTCGGTGCCGGTGTTGCTGGTGCCGCTTTGGCTTACACTCTTGGAAAGGTAATATTGCGATATATTATGTATGTTTGATTATGCGATTGCATCTTCTAATTACCCATGTTTTGTAAAGATTCTTTAAAAATTATTTTTTATCAAACTCTTTTTCAATTGCATATTCTCTCAATCTTATAATTTTGCATGTGGATCATAACGTTTCCTTGCTTTTAACCTCGCATTCTTAATTTTTTTTCTCTTTTCAAGAAATCTATTCTAAAAAAATATGCATTAATTTTCTATATCTAGGGTTTTCTTTTTTATATGTGTACATGTGTATATAAACATATCCATGCCCAGTGGGAGAATACACTTGCCTTGTTTTGTTACATATTAAAACTAGATTTTAATAAAAGATGATAGAATGCATGGTTGAAAAGTTGTGGTTTTGTGAAATGTGTGGTTAAAATTAATTGTTGATTTAGACTTAAATTTTAATCAGATTTTTTTGAGTTACCAAGTTATATATTATAAACAGCGAAATTGTTCTCTACCCATGGTAGGCAAGATAAGATTGCGCTTTTGTTAATGTGGTAGGAGAATCTAACTTATGGTTCTCTCCAAATGTGAGAATTGGTTTTATCCAAGTGGGAAAGACGAGGCTTTCCACCGTGGACAGAAGATCATTTTTATATAAACAACACGGAGAAAATTCATTTTCGGGTTAAATATGTTGACCCCATGCCCATTGAACTTTTAGTAAAATTTCATGTTGATGGTGCAACTTCATTTTGATTCGATATAGGAGTTTAGATCATTCCAACCCTGCCTCCCTGTCCTCCTGGATGTTCCACCAACCAAATATTTATGTTGAGTGAACGATATTTTGCTAAAAGTGCATTGAAAATCAGTCTCTCTCTTTATTTTTGGCACAAATTTGTAAGTAAACTATTTTTCAAATTTCCTTATATTACGTGTAGATTGTTGAAATCAACGGAGAGAGAAAATGAAAGGGAATCCTGATTCTTATGTATACGTCTATGCTTTGCATCAGTTAGTAACTTGAATGTGAAAAAGTGATTTGCTGTTGGAAGGATATATACAAATGTTTTTGTCCCTTTTCAAATTAAACGCACAAGAGTATGAAATCGAAATTAAAGGCTCCATGAGTTTTGATCTAATCGACTACTTCATTTTCCATTACTAATTGCAGGAAGGACGACAAGTCCATGTGATAGAAAGAGACTTGTCTGAGCCAGATCGAATTGTAGGTGAACTTTTACAACCAGGAGGCTATTTGAAATTAATTGAGTTAGGTCTTGAAGGTGAGTAATACAGTTGCCAAAATTTATTTTTGTTGTCTATTCTTTCGCCTTTGATTATTGATTTGTGTAAAATATGGTGATTGCAGATTGTTTGAATGACATTGATGCTCAACGAGTTTTTGGTTACGCCCTTTTCAAGGATGGTAAAAATACTAGGCTGTCTTACCCCCTCGAGAAATTTCACTCTGATTTTTCTGGACGAAATCTTCATAGTTGCCGTTTCATACAAAGAATGAGAGAAAAGGCTGCGACTCTTCCAAAGTACGCCCTTTTTTACTTCATAATTTAAATGTTGAATACCTTAGAAGGTGCTGTTACATAAGTCTATTGCAATAATGTCACGTATCAGTTAAAATTATTGGAGATCGACAATTTTTATGGTTACAGACTATTTTTTTTTTTTTTACTGATGTTACCTCTGTTGTTTTCTGACTCGGTGTAAAATTGGAACAAGGGACAGTAACATCGCTGCTTGAAGAAAACAGAACCGTCAAAGGAGTACAATACAAGACTAAAAATGGCCAAGAAATGATGGTGTATGCTCCTCTCACCATTGTGTGTGACGGCTGTTTTACAAATTTAAGATGCTCTCTTTTTACTCCCAAGGTGAATACAACTCATTTTACCAAACTCCCGTGTTTCACAAATTTCATTCCATCAATTTTCTCTCCTCTAAAACGAAGTCTTTATATGATGTAGGTGGACATCCCTTTATGTTTTGTTGGTTTGATCCTTGGAAAACTGTGAGCTCCCAAGTGCAAATCATGGACACGTTGTTCTGGCCGACCCTTCACCTATCTTTATCAAATCAGTAGCACAGAAGTTCGTTGCTTGGTCGATGTCCCTGGACAAAAAGTGCCTTCCATTCCTAATGGAGAAATGGCCAATTATTTGAAGACTGCGGTGGCTCCACAGGTGCCCCTAATTCGTTTAACATGTTTCAGGCACTGATTTCTATTCTGCATAATGCGCATTTCAACTGACTGATAAATATATGTTTCAGATTCCTCCTCAGCTGTATGATGCATTCATTGCAGCAATTGACAAAGGAAACATACGAACAATGCCAAATAGAAGCATGCCGGCAAATCCTCGGCCCACCCCCGGTGCCCTTCTACTGGGGGACGCATTCAACATGCGACACCCTTTAACTGGTGGAGGAATGACTGTAGCTCTTTCAGATATCGTTGTACTACGAGATCTTCTTAGACCTATACGTGACCTAAATGATGCATCTACCCTTTGCGAGTATCTTGAATCTTTCTACACCATTAGAAAGGTGAGTTGTAGATTGAACATCCAAAAATGGTTGAGTGAAATATAGTTTTAATTTCAACAACTTAAGAAATTGAACGTTCTTTTGCAGCCTGTGGCATCTACGATAAATACATTGGCAGGGGCACTTTATAAGGTTTTTTGTGCATCACCTGATCAAGGAAGGAAGGAAATGCGTCAAGCATGTTTTGATTACTTGAGCCTTGGAGGCGTTTTCTCTAATGGTCCTGTGGCTTTACTTTCTGGCCTGAATCCTCCCCCTCTGAGCCTCGTATGCCACTTTTTTGCCGTGGCTGTCTATGGTGTTGGCTGCTTATTACTCCCATTTCCTTCACCCCGAAGAGTGTGGTTAGGGGCTAGACTACTTTCTGTGAGTATCTCGACTAGTTTTCATTTTATTTTTAGTGTTAAGGTACACATTCTGATCACTTGTGTTTCTTATTTACAGGGCGCATCCGGAATTATTTTCCCTATTATAAGGGCAGAGGGTGTGAGACAAATGTTCTTCCCTGCTACCATTCCAGCCTACTACCGAGCTCCCCCTGTTAACTAATAGTCATTCTACTCTGCTGTTCATTATTTGTAATCAAAAAGCAGTTTGTATAATTGCATTGGAGTTGATCTTTCAGCAGAAAGAAAGGCAAAAGCCAACAGTTTGTAAAGCATATATTTTTTTTTTATTTCTAAAATATTCAGGAAATATATTTCTATCTCAACATGTAAAATGCGATCATCTTGATAGAATAAATAACTATTTATTTACATTTCCTCTCTTTTAAATTTTTAAGTAACTTTGGCACCTCTTTAGACGAGCTTATGTATGTTATATTGATCGACTGACTTGAATGTCGGAGTGCTTTCGCAAGCAATTCAGCGCCAATTTAGACGACTATTTTTTTTTTGGTAGATCACTTGTTTAAGTCAACCACACTAATTCTTGTACGTAT
This sequence comes from Fraxinus xanthoxyloides, assembly GCA_903798325.1. Classification (NCBI taxonomy): domain Eukaryota; kingdom Viridiplantae; phylum Streptophyta; class Magnoliopsida; order Lamiales; family Oleaceae; genus Fraxinus; species Fraxinus xanthoxyloides. The sequence goes on from CAIGRL010243276.1 coordinate 5,484, forward strand.
AGCAGTTGGTGGATTTTGATGTTAACAATTCTCATATAATGAAAGGAGACAAATGTATAACATTACCACTTTCCTTCATATAAAATTATATTGCTTCACAAGAAAAAAAACATTTGATATTCGACATACTTGATCGAACATATATAGTCCATGTTTGATGCAAGCTAAATGGTTGATTAAAATTTAAGTTGAAATCAATAATTAATTTTAATTACATATTTAATGAGGCTCACCAATTTTTTTAACCATACAATTGATCAACTTTTTTTAAAATCTATTAAAAATTCGATTTTTAATTATACCAAACGAGGGCATAATATTATCAATGTTATAAAAATCATAGGCCAAGCTTCGACTTAGGTGAGCCTTGGTGTTAAAAAACATTGTTTTATTTTACAATTTTAAATTAATTTAAAAATTATGTAATAGGAAAAAAAAAAAGCATAAACAAGAGTTGAAAGGCATAAAGAAACGTAGTGCGTGCCTAAACACAATAAAGAAAATGAAAAAGAGCGAAGCGTTCTGTTGTATCCTAAGCACCTTTTTTAGAACACTAAATATTATATTTGGTATCCTTCACTGACTTGTATAAGTAGTCATGTAGTGTTACAAATACCTTAGAAAACCCTATAAACACATGCGCAGAACACAAAACAACTCATAAAAAATATAGATCGAATTACGTAGAGAAAGATTAGGTTTATGGTTAATTTAATAAGCTAGTCTATGAATTGAATATATAAGGGTATAATTGTCGTCATAAATATTTTAATTGGAAATTCCAAAACAACATTCAACTATGACTATATTGACATCACAATTTTTTTACTTGCATTTTTGCTTCTCGTCAAACTTATACCCTTTCGCCTTTTTGCCAAATTCTTATTCTTAATCTTTCATTGAATAACAAATATGGTCCCTAATAATGGGTTATGTCTAATTATTTTTGTTCATGTACTCTGAATGAAGGGTCAAACGGACACATTGGGTGGCATGGCGTCACGTGACCCCAACTTTTGGACATTTATTTTATTTATTTTTTTAGTTTTTGAAGTCATTGCAGGGTGTCAGCATTTGTTTATGTCTAGTTATTCTTGCATTCTTAAATACTATTTCTAAATGCTCACCATATAGTCTTCTACATTTTTAATGATGAGGAACAACTAATCATAACAAATATGATGACTTATTAAAATATATCATTCCAAATTAATATTTCGAGAATTTCGATAAAATATTAACCTTAAAATTCTCAGACCATTGTACGCTAGTCGAATCTACAAATATTTTAGAGAACTACATCATAGATATAACGAATGATCCAAATAGATATCGAAAATAATTAAAAGTGCATCAAACGTGCGTATTAAAAAGAAACGTTTAAATCGTCTTTTCTTTAAAAAATTTCAATTATTTCATTAACATTTATTATTTTTGTGCAACAAATTTCTCAATATAATTTACATCATTTTATTAGAAAATCTTACATTGGTATGCCAAATATTTTTTTTTCGAAATTTTACATCCGAAAAAATATTCCCTATGTAAAATTCAGATTCAAATTTACATGAGGTATGTTTTTTGTTGGATGTAAATGTTTGAATGAAAGATTCATCGCAACTTTCTTGCAAGTTTGATTGTGCCCCTTAACTCAAAATGTTTGTATCCGTCACTACATTTTTTTGTACGTTGTTTTTTACTAATTTCAAAATAAGGGAGATAAATAAATTTTTAGTACGTTTGTCTATGTAATAGATTTTTTTGGATGAAAATTGCTACTAGATACGCAGTACACTAATTATGAAAATATGATAATAAAAATATAATAAAAAAATATCTTACTACATTTACATCAAGATTTATATAATAAATTACATAATGTCACATAATATTCTATTATTTGTTAGTTTAAAATATAATTAATTTTTTTATCCAATTTTTTTTCCTTCACATCTTATTATGCAATTCATTATATATATTTTTTATGTACAAGTAGCAAAATTTAATAAAAAAATGTTGGCAATATAAGTGGGATATTAAAATTTCAATATACATTTTATTAAAAGATATTGTGGAGCCAATATTTTATTACCAAAAGAAATAATAATTGGGCTTGCGCGGAAAAAGAAGGCTTCTGACGTCCCCTATAGATTTTACTGAAATGACAAAACTAACCTCTAATTGACCTAATCAGCCCTAACCTTTCGTCAGAATCCCAATTCTTTTTTTCACTCTACAGCAAAAATCTCAGGCTCTTGAAGGTCAGTTCACTTTCACAGATCAAATTATTTTAATTCAATATCAATTTTACGATATATTTATTTGATTTTTTATTTATCATAACTTGATATTCAATATCAATTTGGCGATATATTTATTTGATCATTTATTTGTTTATTCCTATAATTTTTTTGCTCAATCGTTCGCATTTTCTTTTATAGTCTATTGCAATCAGTTCCGTCTCATGTAGATACAAGATTTACATCTATTATGTATCTATATGTATATACTCATCGGTATGTGCTGGTATTGAATTGTTGTTTTACTGTCATTTTGCATGATTTGTTTATTTTATTTTTGTCTTCATTTCAAATTTTAACACTTTGAGACCAGTTGTAGACTTGTCACTGAATTGTATTTAAGAATTTAATGTTTTTGGTTTTTAAATGAAGACAATTTTATTTCTTGGAAGAATTCGACATTTTCTAAAATATTATAGTTCATTCTATTCCTGGTAAGAATTGTCTACATTTAGATTTAGTCCCTGTTTGGTTTAGATAAAAATCAGATTTTTATTAGATTTTGATAAAAGTTAATGGAATGTGTGGTTGAAAAGTTTTGGATCCCATTAAATGTGCGGTTGAAATTAAGTGTTGTCTTTTAATTGAATTTTAATTCTCTTTCTTAGTGGAAGCAAACAGGGGCTTAATCTCTATATTAAATCTACTTGTCCATCTTAGCAGGTAAGGTGTATAATTTACATTTTATTTTTATTTTGTATTTTGTATGCATTTATCTACATAAACATTTATGATGAGTCATCCAATTATGATGAAGATACATACTATACCTGTTCTGTGTGGTGGTTCTGTGCTTGATGGATGTTTATATTTGTGTTAATTCATTGTAGAGTTTCTACTGTCAATTGTTGTTGATGAGGAAATTCACAACTCCCTGGGGGTTGAGCTACTTGTATTTGGAGAACCCTATTATGTAGCAGCTTAAATAACGAGCTAAGTTGTGGATGGTTGCATTAAAAACTTATCGATTTTGGATTATCATTTCCCTGGCATGGAGGATCGTAGTTTCATTGTCGGTCAGGAGTTTCCTGATGTAAAGGCATTCCGTAGTGCAATTAAAGAAGCTGCAATTGCACAGCACTTTGAGCTTCGCATTGTTAAAAGCGATCTGATCCGGTATATTGCAAAATGTGCCGCAGAAGGTTGTCCATGGCACATACGAGCTGTGAAGCTTCCTAATGCCCCAACTTTTGCTATAAGAAGCCTTGAAGGAACACATACCTGTGGGAAAAATGCTCATAACGGGCATCATCAGGCTTCTGTGGACTGGATTGTTAATTTCATAGAGGAACGGCTGCGTGATAACATAAACTACAAGCCAAAAGATATTTTGCATGACGTATATAAACAATATGGGATAACTATACCATACAAGCAGGCATGGCGAGCCAAGGAACGGGGGCTTCAAGCCATATATGGTTCTTCTGAAGAAGGATACTGCCTCCTCCCTGCATACTGTGAGCAAATTAAAAAGACCAACCCTGGAAGCATTGCTGAGGTGTTTACTGCTGCTGCTGATAATCGGTTTCAGCGTCTCTTTGTTTCCTTTTATGGTTCTATTTATGGGTTTCTAAATGGGTGCTTGCCAATTATTGGTATTGGTGGAATTCAGCTTAAAAGCAAATACCTTGGTACATTACTTTCGGCCACTTCTTTTGATGCTGATGGTGGATTGTTTCCTCTTGCCTTTGGTATTGTTGACATTGAAAATGATGAAAGCTGGATGTGGTTCTTGTCGGAGTTGCACAAGGCACTTGAAATGAATACAGAGATGATACCACGGCTTACATTTTTATCGAATGGACAAAAGTTTCTCATGGATGCTGTAAAAAGGAAATTCCCTAATTCTTTTCATGCAGTTTGTATGAGGCACTTGAGCGATTGCATTGGTAAAGAGTTCAAGAATCCAAGGCTTATCCAATTCCTCTGGAAAGCTGCATATGCCACTTCAACAATTAGGTTTAAAGAAATCATAGCTGAAATTGAGGAAGTTTCTCCAGAAGCAGCTAATTGGCTTCAACAATATCCACCTTCTCGTTGGGCTTTGATATATTTTGAAGGAACACGATATGGTCACCTCTCTTCAAATATTGACGAATTTAATCACTGGATTCTTGAAGCACAGGAGTTGCCCATAATTCAGGTGATTGAGCGGATACAGAGCAAATTAATGACAGTATTTGAGGAAAGGCGTGCAAAGTGTAAGTCGTGGTTTTCCATGCTTGCTCCGTCTGCTGAGAAGCATATTATCGAGGCAACGAACCGTGCTTCTAAGTATCAAGTCCTTCGATCAGATGAAGTAGAGTTTGAGGTTCTATCAACAGAGCGATCAGACATTGTAAACATCGGAACCCATTCTTGTTCTTGTCGAGATTGGCAGCTGTATGGAATACCATGTTCACATGCTGTTGCAGCCCTCGTTTATTCTAAAAAGGATGTTTATGCCTTCACTGAAAGGTATTTTACCCTGGCTAGTTATTGTGAAACGTATGCAGAAGAGATACGAACCATCCCTGGCAAAATTGAATGGAACAAGGAAGGTGAAACCACCATGGATGATGAAATACGGATCGTACGGCCTCCCAAGGTTCGTCGTCCTCCTGGGCGTCCCGAGAAAAAGCGAATGTGCGTGGAGGATCTTCACCGTGAGAAGCATACGGTCCACTGTAGTCGATGCAATCAGACAGGACACTACAAGTCAACTTGCAAAGCTGATGCCTTGAGGGAGTAGACTGAACTTGTAAGTAGTTCAGTTTTCTTGTAATTTGATATGAAAATAGTTTTGAGAATGTGGTACTGACTGTATTTGGTTTTTCTTTTGTTTCACACTTTCCTTTAAATTAAAATCCCATCGAGTGCACAAACTAGCAAATTAGGTCTTGTTAAATTTGGATTCCCCCTTGTACTAAAGTGTATCTAGAACCAAGAAGATGGCAATTCTCTATCTTCTTTATTTTGAAGTTAGTATTACTTTCTCTGAGTGCTGATCTCACTCTACTATCAATTGCCTTTGTATGGGCAAATACATGTGCTGCTATTTAGACGTACTCCTCTAATGGATACCTTGAGCTGATGTTTGTTTTCCAGCTTTTTTTGATCAATATTGTGAAAATTCTCACGGCAATAGGGTGATTTTTCTTCTCTACCAAATCAATAATTCATGGCATTTTATTGTAGCACACGGACACGCAAGTTCTTGTACCCAGAGAGTCTTGAGAACTCTCTTTTTGTTATAGAAAGTGTCATAAGCACCATTTTCTTCCCATGGGAGAAGCTGTTTCGTCGTCATAGATAATTTGTCATAGAAAGTAGTCATAAGCACTGCAATCGGCAGTTTCACATTTCCCAAAAAGAAAGAAAAAAATGTGCAAGCCTCTCTAGCAAGGATCTTGCTACACGTACTTCAAGATTTACACAATAGATTACATAATGTCAATTTATATAATGGATTTTTTTACCATTTGCCAGTTTAAAACACAATCAATTTTTTTATCCAGTATTTTTCTTCCACATCATATTATGTAATCCATTATGTATATTTTTTTATGTATAAGTAGCAAAATCCCTCTGGCAATGATCAGATTCAAAACATCACCATACTAAGAAACAATATTTTCCTCTCAAACAACTAATGGCCAAGTTTCTTCGAC
>CAIGRL010243300.1:0-15018 GCA_903798325.1 Fraxinus xanthoxyloides
ATGTGTAAACTTGCATTAGCCCCATCCGATACTAAGTGTGGGTTTTTACACCCAATGCAAAGTGAATGAGGTTCGTCACATGATAAGGCTCGTGGTTCTACTAGATCCATTGGCTCCTATTAACATCAATCAATCAATTAAGACATTTAATGCCGAGATCCCATATCTTTACTTCTAGACTAAGGATTTGATCGTGTAGGCATGTAGAGGCGGTGTTGGCAATGTATTGTCTTATCAATCACTTCATATGATCTGTTGTTGGTTGGCTATTCGCTTCGTCAGGGATGGGCCCATATTGAGGGCCTCTGCTAGAAGGGGATCGGTCAACCTGCTTTTAGGCCGAGTTCGCCTCGGCATGCATAGAATCGAGTCGCTCGCACCATTACGCCGCATGTGAGTTCGTCTATTTGCCACATTAAGTATTTATTTTGCGATTATTTATATGAGTAACATCAATCCCGAAGTCCATGTATGATAATTTATATAATGCGTGGACTTTTAAAGGTCGAGAAGCGACGGGAGCGGTGTCTTCCTTCGCCTGCTAGAGTCGATGGTGGGGCTTCCCTGACATGGGCAAGATTGTTGTTGGAAGGACGAATCCCTTTAAATCTGTCGAGATGTCGAGGTGAAACCTTTCTGTATATGGACGACCTATATAAGGGCAAGGCCCTACTGTGTGTGGATGAGTCATATAGAGGCGAGGCCTTTAGTGAACGAGGCATTAATCATGCTTAAGCGGCCTAAGTATGTGACGTGACCTCTTAATGTGAGACGAGGCAGTTTGAATGAGTTATTGAGCCCTTACTTGCAATTAGAGCTTCCTTGTCGACCCAAATTGGTGACTTAGCAAGTGCTGGTTCCCAATGAACGACAACTGGATATTCTGGTCATTTCTAAGGTTCGAGCGACGTGCGCATTTAATGCGCAATGAGGACTATGTTACACTCTCACTAAAGCGTACACAAATTTGAAATGCGTGCGTGGCACAGCCTCATTTGAGCCCTTGATTTAAATCTTAATAGGCGCCTTTTGGTTTCAACGTAGATGATGAGGTTATAGGTGGAAAGCTCAAATTAAATCAGGGGAATATCCAACGGTGGGGGTTTTTCGGTAAGCCTACATAAAGGGTGGGGAACCCACTATTTCATTTTTTTCACTTTTTGAAAGTTTGAAATACTAAGTGTAGGAATTCTCTCCTCCGAGCCTAATACTTTCTTGTTGTCGCTAGCGATTAACCGTTTTCTTCGACTTCGAGACTCTCCGAGACTCAGGTTTATAGTGTTTACGTAAGTATTTTCCCCTACTGAGGCCTATCTTTCTTTTCTCTTACTTTAATGGCCTCTAAATCAAAGAGAAGTACGAAAGGGGGTAGATATAGCCCTGATCTGTGGTGAGACGGGCATTCCTCCTGTGATCCCCACTGAGCGGATCATGGAGGCAATGGGGCCCCCACGGTACATGGATGATACATGAAGGTCCCATTGATTATAGTGTGAGATGGGGCCCTCCATAAGGCCAACATATATTAAGGAAAGTGAGCTTGAGGCTTTCAGGGAGAGGTTTAGGATCCTCGATAATATCGAGTTGTTGGTGCCAACCCAGGAAGAAAGAGTCTGCTTTCCTAGAGAGGGTTGTGTGGCGGTGAGCGAGGCGATCCTAAGTGGGGGAATGAGGCTTCCATTACACCATTTCTTTAGATTTATCCTTAGGCAGTACTATTTAGCTCCCATCCAATTATTGCCAAACGCATGGAGCTAACTGGCGGGGGCCTTCCTTCTCTGGAAAGAGGCCACTCTTGGCGAGGATATGCCCCAACACGTTTTTTAAACCCTTTTCCAACCCCAAGCCTCTAGTGGGGGGTGCAATTGTAAGGGATGGTACTATATGAATCCCTAGGGCCCACATTCTCCTTTCATCTGGGGATCCCAACCTCCATAAAAAATTGGAAATCTTCTTGGTTTTGGGTTAGGGGTCACTGGCAAACGGTGGAAGGAGATGTGGTCCCAAAGATCACAGTGTCGACCTAGTACCACGAGTACAGTGAGTCGAGTATTCTTTCATATTGCAAGCTCTATTCCGTGTTTGTTTCATTATCACTAATTTAATACGAATTTTATGCAGTTGCAGTTAAATAGTTCGAGCTCGAGCCGTCGGAGTGGGCCATCATCCAAGCTATTTATGAGCTTCCTGCAGAGAAGAGGTTCTTTAGAAATTTTATTGCCAAGAGGAACCTATTCGTCACACATTTACTGATGACGATGAAGGGTGAGTTTTTACATTTGACTTTTTACTTCGACCAGTTTCTTGTTGCTTTCTTAGTCCCCACTTTCTGTTTTGTAGGACGACATAATAAAAAAGAATGTGTGAAGCTTAACTTGCTCCAACTGAGGAGCCTAGGCGAGGCCTTGAAGAAGAAACCATTGAGTGGCGGCTCAGCCACTTATAAGAAACAACGGGACGAGCTAACCTGTTTGTCCAAGCTGAACCAACCACCTCCTCCGGTGAAGACGGGGGATAACGAAAAACAGAAAGATGAAAAGGCAAAGGAGGGCGAGGCTTCATAGGAAAGGCCCCTGAAGAGGAAGCTCATCCTCTCAAAGAATGCTAGATCCCCTCCCCCTCCCAAACGCCAGACAACTTTTTGTGAGTCATTGAAGTACCCGATTCTTGCCGAACCCATTTCATCACTGAAGATTGTTGATGCAGATGAGGCTTCTGAAGAGGATGAGTTCCTCGTTAAAAGGAAGATGTGGAAGATCTTGAGTAGCGACCCTTCAGAAGGGAAAGCCCAGAACTTCCTTGGCGGGAGGTCAGATGAAATCTTATCTACTGCGATGGAGATGCTCCCAGCAGAGGTCCAGGGAGCCATAAGGATTAGCCACAAATACTGGACAGGAAAGTTCTCTTTTTACGCTGAAACTTGTGATATAGTCGACCTGATAGAGGCCGAGCTTGCCATGCAGGCTCGCTCCCAGAATTTCTTCATAAATGCCCAAATGGAAGCGAGACGCATATAAAAGCTTGTCCAAGACTACCTCCACCAAGCTCAGAACGCGGAGTTTGCCTTAATCAAGGCCAATGTCGAGGCCTCTTCTGCAAATAAATTTGTTGAAGCCTCTAAGTTAAAGCATGTCGAAGGTGAAAACTCTCTCTAAGGAGAACGAAGAGCTGAAAAAGAAAGCCCACCTCTGCATGGCTGAGGTGAATGCCTTAACGAAGCGGATCGAGAATTCTAATAACCTTCAGAAGATCGCTTCATCAGCCTTTAAGGCTACTAACAAGGAGAAAGGGGAGCTGAAAGCTCGCGTTGATGAGTTTACCGCAGAAGTCTCCAATTTTGATGATCGACTAAAGAGGGTTGAAGAGGTGGCGGTGAATAACTATGTTGCCCATTTCCATGAAACTGTAGAGTATGATGGGCTTGGCATATATTGGCGGGGGTGGCGGTGTTCGTCAAACTTCCCGATGTTCATCCCCAATTAGACTTGTCCGCTGTAAATGGAGAGTTCGTTCTTGCTGAGCCTTCTACTCCTGATCATGAAGTTGAGGATTCGGTAGAAGAGGTCAAAGCCTCTAAAGAGGAGACCCGTCAGGATGAAGCTACTTCTTAGGATAGGTCTTATTATAATATACCTGTAATGGTTCCCCTTCTCTTTTCTAATTGAATTTTAATTGAATCTTGACTTAACATAAGTGAATTTGTCGTTATTTGCTAGACCATTGTGTCTTATGGGCTCTCTATATATGGAGTTGCTCGATCTAATGGGCTCTATAACTTAACCTCGCAATGAATTTGTAACGTATAACATGAGCTCGACATTATAGCTTCAAACGAGCTTGTCACACTTGAAAACATCAAATATGTAACATGGGTTCGCCATAATTAGTTCTTTGCGAAGCGATAATTATGGGCTCGTCATTTATAGATTAATAAACGCAATTAATTTACGCCATGGGGTCGTCGTACTTTTAACAATTAATTTAAGATATGGGGTCGTAATACTTTAACAATTAATTTATGATATGGGCTCGCCAAATTTTAATTACTGGAGGTGTATGAGCTTGTCATACTTAACGAAATTTATGAGCTTGTCATAGCAAATATTCAAAGGAGAATTATTCATTAATCATAAATGATACACGCATTGATTGGGGCTTACTGATAATACATTCGGAGATGCTCAACATTCCAAGGATGGGGTTGTACCTTCCCATCCAAGTTTTCAATTAAAAAGGTCCCCGGCCTATCTTCGCCTGAAATGCAGTAAGGGTCTTCCCAGTTTGGACCTAACATACCCATACCAGGTTCTTTTGAAGATAAGAATACTCTCCTCAGTACTAGATCGCCTCTTCTGAATAACTTATGCTTGACCTTGGCATTGTAGTACCTTGTCATTTTCCTTTGGTAGATGACCAATTTAATCCGTGACGTCTCTCTCATTTCTTCAAGAAAGTTGAGCTCACATCATTGGAGATTTCGTTAAACTGTAAGCAACGAGGCGATGGGAGACCCACTTCAACTGAGCTCATTGCTTCTACCCCATAAGCTATGGAGAAAGGAGTCTCCCCTGTTGTGGTTCTACTGGTGGTACGTATTGCCTTCAACACATGGGGGAGCTCGTCTACTCATGCCCCTTTCGAATCATCCAGTTTCTTCTTTAGTAGGTTCTTTATAGTCTTATTGACTACCTCAACCTGGCCATTTTCCTCGGGATGATGAGGAAAGGAGAAGTTCTTTTTTATGCCCAGCTCGTTACAAAAGTCCCGAAGCTTATTGTTGTCGAATTGTCACCCATTTTTTGTGACTATCGAATGGGGATTTCGAACTGGCATATAATATTTTTCCATAAGAACTTAGAGGTATGTGCCTCAGTTTTTTTAGCCAATGGCTCGGCTTCAACCCACTTGGTGAAGTATCGATGGCAACGATCGCATAGTTCGCACCTCATTTCTCATTTAGCATGAGCCTTATTAGATAGACTCCCACTTTGACCATGGGCTGGATACCACGGTTACCTCCTGGGATGGCTACCTTTGAATGGAGGAGAAGCGTTGGCATTTATCACATTATTTCACAAAATGTCTAGCATCTTTCTTTAGGGTTGGCTAGTAGTACCCTTGTCTCAGCACGTTGTTGGCTAACGAGGCCTCCTATGTGATTGCCACTTATTCCTTCGTGGATTTTTTGCAGGACATAATCCATCTCATCCCCTCCAATGCATCATAGGAGAGGTGATGAAAACCCTCTTTTGTAGAGGACCTCATCTCTAAGTACATAATGGAGGGCCTTACGTTTGAGCTTGCAGGCCTCTTCTTTGTTCTCCGACAAGGGATGATCATTAAGATATGCTATGATGGGTCATATCCAATGGGGAGTTTCTCTGACCCACATTACCTCCTCCATCTTGGACATGGAGGGTTTGGTAGATATTCAACCGCACAAACTTCAGCAATTCTGAATCTTTACTGCTTGCCAATTTTGATAGGGCATTTGTGTGCAGATTTTCCACCCTTGGGACCTGGGTTAGTTCAAACTTATCAAAGCAAGGGATTAGCTCCATAGCCTTTTCAGGTATGTCGCCATGCCTTTGTCCTTAGCTGCGAAACTGTCATTGAGCTGGCTTACAACAAGTTGGGAGTCGCTTCGAACTGCTAAATTTCTCATTTGCATTTCTCTAGCTAGACTGAGGCCTGTTAGGAGCGCCTCGTATTCAGCGACATTGTTGGAGGTCTTGAACCGAACCTCACTGGGCAATTAAGTTTGTGGCCCTCAGGGCTCTCCAACAACAATTCGGCTCCTAAGCCAGTTTCTTCAGTGGACCCATCTACAAATAACATCCAGGTTGGGTGTCTTTTGGCTCCATCGTAACATTGATATCTATTAGCTCTGTAAACTAGGCAACAAAATCTGCCACTGTCTTTCCCTTCATCGAGGTTCTAGGCTAATATGAGATGTCAAACTCACTTAACTGTACAGCCCATTTCATCAGTCTCTCAGATGCGTCTGGTTTTTGAAGTATTTATTTGAGAGGAAGTCCCGTTAAAACTTGTATGATGTAGGCTTGGGGGGCCTGTCCCAGGTGTTTCTTCAGCCTTTGGAAAGTCTCTTCACATTCCTCGCTCCATTGGAATCTTTTCTCTTCCTTTAAAGCCTTAAAAAAAGGAAGGCACCTATCAGTAGCTTCGGAGATGAACCGGTTCAGCACTACGAGGCTCCTTGTCAAGCATCGAACTTCCTTTGGCTTGTTGGGGGAATTCATGTTCAGGAGGGCCTTAATCTTTTTGGGGTTCGCCTCAATACCTCTCTAGTTGACCATGTAGCCCAATAATATTTCGGAAGCAACGCCAAAAGCACACTTCAAGGGGTTCAGTTTTATATGATATTTCCTTATGATATCAAAAGTGGCTTGTAAATGTCCAACATGGTTTGTAGACTTGAGGCTCTTCACTAGCATGTCATTAACATACACCTCCATTGTTTTACCTAATAGGTCATAGAACATCTTGTTGACCAATTGTTGGTAAGTCGCACCAATATTTTTCAGACCAAAGGGCATAACCTTGTAGCAATAGAACCCTCGATCAATGGTGAAGGATGTGTGTTCCTCGTCTACTGTGTGCGTGGGGATCTGATTATACCCCGAATATGCATCCACGGAACTCAACAATTCGTGGCCTGTAGTGGAGTCGACCAGTTGGTTGATCCTTGGGAGCAGAAAACTATCTTTCGGACAGGCTTGATTGATGTTTGAGAAGTCTATGCAGACCCTCCACTTTTCGTTAGCCTTCTTCACTAACACCAGATTCGATATCCATTTTGGGTATGCTGCTTCCCTGATGAACCCATTGGGTATGAGTTTTTGCACCTCTTCTTTCAATGCCGCATACATCTCCGCGTTCAAAGCTCTCCTTTTTTGCCCGTGAAAAGTGAATTTTGGGTCTGCGTTAAGTTGATAGCAACTGATTCTGGGATCGATACCAACCACATCTTCATGTTTCCAGGCAAACACGTCCAAGTTGTCTATTAGGAAGCCTTTAAGCTTGGCTTTCGCTTCCGGTTCGAACTCGTTCCCTATTTGCAATGACCTTGTGGGGTCGTTCGGGCATATAGGGAAAAGCCCCAACTCTTACACTGGGGTCGCCTATGAATTTGATTCTGTAACTCAGGGATCTAGATCCACCTCGATGACCTCTTCTTTAGGGGCATCCACCATGCTAACGTTTCCTCCTTGTTCAGGGTCAGGCCTTCTTCAGGCGCTTCAGTCATCTCGGTGTCTACAAGGATCATGTTTACGCTTCGGGGTTCGGACTTTCTTGATGAGCTGAGGTAGCACTCCCTTGAACCTATCTAGTCACCTCGTACCGTGGTGATTCTTTCTTTGGTGGGGAATTTCACGCAAAGATAATGTATAGATGTCATGGCCTCTAGTTCGTTCAGGGTATGTCGTCCTAAAACCCCATGATAGGCGGACTAGTGATCCACGATAAAAAAAACTCCATGAAATGGTAAGCCCTGAATGGGAACTCTCCCATTTCTACTTCCAATGTGATCCTTCCCCTAGGGATGATGATGGAAGGACCAATATGCTAACCCAAAAAAAGGTTATATGACGTGGCCAACAGATAAATAGAAACAAGTATCCACGTAAGCTTAGATCCCAATACATTTATGACTCAAATCACCCATTTCTCAGATGAACCGATGAAGGGATTGATCCAAAATATTTAATTAGTTGCTGTTATAATTGTTTGGTGAATAAAAATGGGGTCGGCCGTTGAGTGTAGTAGAGAGAATCAAGGTTTACTTTGGATGTGTAAGCTTACATTAGCCCCCTCCGATACTAAGTGTGGGTTTTTATACCTAATGCAAGGTGAATGAGGTCCGTTGGATGATAAAGCACGTGGGTCTACTAGATCATTTGGCTCATATTAACAGCAATCAATCAATCAAATCATTTAATGCTGAGATCTCCATATCTTTACTTCTAGACTAAGGACTTGACCGTGTAGGCATGCAGATGCAGCGTTGGCAGTGTGTTGTCTTCTTAATCACTTCATAGGATTTGTTGTTGCTGACTGTTCGCTTCGTTAGGGATGGGCCCGNTCAAGGTTTACTTTGGATGTGTAAGCTTACATTAGCCCCCTCCGATACTAAGTGTGGGTTTTTATACCTAATGCAAGGTGAATGAGGTCCGTTGGATGATAAAGCACGTGGGTCTACTAGATCATTTGGCTCATATTAACAGCAATCAATCAATCAAATCATTTAATGCTGAGATCTCCATATCTTTACTTCTAGACTAAGGACTTGACCGTGTAGGCATGCAGATGCAGCGTTGGCAGTGTGTTGTCTTCTTAATCACTTCATAGGATTTGTTGTTGCTGACTGTTCGCTTCGTTAGGGATGGGCCCGTATAGAGGGCCTCTGCCAGAAGGGGATCAGTCTACTTGTTTTTAGGTTGAGTTCGCATCGGCATGCATAGAACCTGGGTCGCTCTCACCGCTACGCCACATGTGAGTTCGTTCGTTTGCCATGTAAAATATTTATTTTACAATTATTTATATGGGTAACATATTCGATTTCCGAAAGTCGAAAATGTAATATGTGGCCCATATTTTAAATTAATTGCTACGCATATTTTGTGTATATCTCTATCTTCTTAATTATTCCAAAAATTAAATGTAGCAAGATGTAAGAGAGAGAGAGAGAGAAATAAAGCAAGCCTAATACAAAATACATGTTTAGCCATTGATGAGTGGGTGGTTTAAAAAAAGGGGGGGTTAACAGAATATTTAATGAAAGGTTACCGTAACGACACGTTCCGTTATTTGAGTTGGTGACCAGACCACGTAAACATATACACCAAGCATTTTACAAACTCTGCAAAATACGCCATGTATCCAATATCAAAAATGCATTCATAAGAGGATCTCCAATGATATTACAAAACAGAGTGTAAATCGACAATTTTAAAATCTCTTTTGTATCTCCATTTACATCTGGTAAATATAAATATAAATTTGCTCCAACGGTATCTAAAAAAATTGGGGGCAAGTGGGTTTGTAACTTTTTGCCTCTTGTGAAATTAAAAAAGGACATAAATTTACATCTTTTTCCACTTTTTTCTTTCTTTGTCGAAAATGCAATTTGTATTTTCTTTACATATTTTCATTAAAAAGATATTCGACCACTTTAATTTAGATCTAAAGTAGAACATTATTGGAGATGTTCTAAGTCTCTAATTATGTCTATTGCAAAATGGTTAAATAGCACAAAATCCTCTATCTATTGGGCAAATTGTCGAAAACTCACCACCTTTTGGAAATAGCACAAAATGTTTCCGTTTGAAATGTTTAATGTAGAATACCCCATACCGTCAGGTTCATTCCATCCCGCCATTAAGTCTATAATATATTAAACAATGCATCAATCATTTTTTGCACGATTATATCCTCATTATAATTCAGTTATTTCAATAACACATCACCTTTAGTTTTTCAATATATATTTAATTATTTCAATAACACCATACTTTTTATTTTTCAACATATATTTAATTTATTAATCATTTGAATCATTCGAACAATATTATCGTTAATTATTTTGTCACTTATTTAGTTGATAAATATACATTTGATACATTCATTATCTCACTTTTCCTTTTTCAATATGTATTTAGTTTATTTAAAGGTAATTGGCACATGACGTCGTTACCTTTTTTTTTTTATATATACATTTTCACCCTTATTTTCATATTTCATTGCGTAAAAGACAATTTTCATCCGTATTCTCAATTAAAAGTTGTAAAATGACGAATATACAATTCTATTTAAATAAAAGAAAAAAATAACTAATTGCAATGATAATCCCAAATTTCTTAAAAAAGTGCAAACAAATCCTAAATAAATTATTAAAAGGGTAATTAGCACATAATGCCTATGTCTTTCATTATTGCTGTGAAAAAAATCCATATATTTTATTTTTTGGCATTTTCACCCTTAATTACATTTTTTATTGAGCAAACCATCCATTTTCATCCAATTTTTCAATAAAAGCTGTGATATGACAAGAATACATTCCTTTTTAAATAATAAAGAAAATCAATTTTTTTTAATTTATATTTTGTAATAATTTATTTGGGACTCTTTTACACTTTAAAAAATTTTTGGATTATGGTTGTAATTAGTTCTTTATATACATCATTTCACGGTTTTTATTGAGAAATTGGATGAAAATTGAAGAAATGATGGTTTACGCAATCAAATGTATATTTATGGGTGAAAAAGTAAAAAATGAAAGATATTGACGATTTTCAAAGTAATAGTGAAAGGTTTGGACATTATATGATGATTACCATTTCATTAATTTATTTGAGACTTATTTGCACTTTTTAAAAATTTTGGAATTATGATTGCAATAAGTGCTTCCTTTTTTGTTTCATTTAAATAAAAGAGTATATTTATAATGTCACAACTTTTAATTGAGAAAATGGATGAAAATGACATTTTAAGCTATGAAATGTGGAAATAATAGTGAAAATGTCAAAAAATGAAAGGTATGGACGTTTTTCGCAATAATAGTGAAAGTAAGGACGTTATGTTCTAATTACCCTTTATTTAGTTATATTTGTCAAATTCATTATCTTTTCATCTTTTAATATGTATTTGATTTATTTAATCATTTGAATAGTATTATCATGAATTATTTTGTCAATTTTTTAGTATGATCAATACGCATTTGACATATTCAAATTGGAAAAAAAGAATCTATCATCTATTTTCTTAATAAAAATATTAAAAATAACGAACATGCTTTTAAAATTTAGGGTTTCATCTTAAATGGTCACCTTATTAAGAGGAGTAGTATAAATTCTTATAAATTGGTCTGTGTTTTCATATTTATTCGATGTGGAATTTTATCCCTTAACATGCCCCAGCAAGATAGTGGCTTGTTTGAGCAGACCAATCTTGAAATCTATATACTCATTTTTTAAGTCTTATCGGATCGAATTGCTCATTGGAGTTCAATAGACTCTGATACCTTAAAGAGATTGAATGGATTTTCAATGATATTACATGTTAAGATTTGAGATTCCATCTTAAAAGGTAATGTCGAATATTTAAGATGAAACCCCAAATCTTAACATGGTATCAGAGCCCGTTAAGTTCCAACGAGTAATTTGATCCGATTAAAAACTCAAAAAAATTGAGCACACAGATTTCAAGATTTGTCTACTCAAACGAGCCACTATCTTGCGGGGGCATGTTAGGGATAAAATCTCACATCGAATAAAGATGAAAATATAAACCAATTTTACCACAAGACGTGCCTTATAGCGAGCAACAAAGCCATCCGGGTTCCTCTTAATCCGATAGGTCCATTTACATCGGACGATGTTTTGTGTAGAGGAGAATGGAACAATAGATCAAGTTTTGTTTTTCTAAAGAGCAAGAAATTCATCTTTCATGACGTTACACCAATGAGATTTCTTGTTGGCTTGGGTAAATGATGAAGGTTTTGTTTGGGAAATGGGGGGAGAGGGTGTGGTATTTAAGGAGAAGGGTTGTTTGAGCAAGCAATGAATGGGTAGATGGAGTTTTTGGGACAAGTGTGGTGCAGAGGGCGTTAGGACGATAAAGTCAAGATCATCTTTGGTGAAAGCTGTGATGTGGTCTAAGTTCTTGTTGGTAAAAACTGATAGATACCTTGAAAATGTTTTTGAAAAGACGATTTGAGTGATGATCAAAGCATAAAAATGAGTGATGAGAAAGGGAAAATTCGAGATACACACACGGTCGTGAGCAATGTTTGAGTTTATGGGTGTTATATGGGAGAAGCCAAGGGTAACGAAGACATCCAAAGACTATTGGGGAAGTGTATTTGGGTTTATGGCCAAATAATTTCTGATAAGGTGTATCATGGTTTAGAACTGATGTAGGCATTCTATTAATGAGGTATATTGCACTTTGGAAAGCATGAGACCAAAAACGAAGATGGGACATCAGTATTGTCGAGAAGCGTGAGGCTAATTTCCACAATGTGATGATGTTTACATTTAGCAGAGCCGACATGTTCATGTGTGTAAGGAGGAGAGGTAACATGTTGAATTCCATGATGGGTTAAGAGGTGAGAAAGTACCGGATACTCTTCACCACCATTTGTGTATACAGTTTTAATTTTTGTGTGAAAATAGTTTTCAATGAGTTTGTTAAAGTTTTCAAAAACCTTAAGCACGTCAGATTTCAACTTTAGAGGATATAGTCAGGTGTACTTTGTGAAATAATCTATTAAAATGACATAATATCGAAAATTTCCAAACAAGGTCACAGGGGCAGGATCCCAAACATCTGAATAAATAACTTGAAATGATTTATTACATATAATAGAAGAATTTCGAAATGAGAGTTTATGACTTTTGTTACAAAGACAAGAATCACAAACTTTATTTGTAGATGAATCTATTGAAGGATATTATTGTCAGCTAGGATTTTCTTTTGAATTGGGGGAGAAGGATGACCAAGACGTTGGTGCCATAGTTGAGTAGAGAGAGCATTTAAGGCAGATAGAGTGAGGTAGGATGACTTCGTAGTTAAAGCCGAGAATGACTACTCATACAAGTCGTGTCTACTCTAGTCTTTCGCCAAGGATGCCCCTATATTCAAGTCCTTCACAAGAAAATAATTAGGAAAGAACTTGATTGAAGTATTATTTTGTTTGCAGAATTGGGAAACGAATATTAGGTTACTTTTTATTAATGGCCCACACAAAAGATTATCTAATGTAAAGGAGGCATAAGTGGAATCAATTGAAGAACCAACATGACAGATAGAGATTCCATTACCATTTCCTACCACAACATCCTCATTTCCAACATAATCAAAGTGCATAGAGAGATTCTAGAGATCAAATGTAATATGATGTGTGGCTCCCGAGTCCAAAACCCAATTGTTATTGGAATAACTTTGTTCTCCTTCAGCAAGATTTGCTTGAGGCCAAGAAGAATAAGGTTGTCCATGAGAGCGGTGGGTCCTTGCACTATGTCTCGATTTATCACACAATTGACAGATAATGCAAGGTTTGCCTTGGTTCCTCTGATAAAGATTTGGATTCTGTAAAGGTGAGTATGACTGGAGGTAAGAGGACTTCATACCCAATCCATAAGGTCGCTGCCGATTGATCTGCATATGATTAGGATGAGAATTCTATCGATATAAATTGCTATATGAACCATGATTATTGTTGTTGTAGCTACCATGAGATCATCAGTAAGACTTTTCACCCTCCTCATATATGTAGCCACTATCTTTTCTTCCTTCTTGTTTGACATAATAGATGGCATAATGGAGAGCATTCGAGTGTTTAAACGATTAAAAAAACTCATTTCCAGTTTGTTCCAGGCATCTACAAAGTTGGTACATTTGTTTATCGTCGGGTTGATTGTACTGTGAACAGTGGCCTAAATTCTAAGTAGCACCAATAGATCCTGACGAGTCCAGAAAGAACATCCAGAATCAATTTTCTATAGGCAAGGATAAGTTCCATCAAAAAACCTAAGAAGTCCATAGCCAAAGAGAGAGGACTTCCACGATGAATAATTTTCACCATTTTTTGCAAGCTTGAAGGGAATCTGAGAGGATGCATTAAGAAATATTACATTTCCATTGGCACGAAACATATTACCATCAGTCATAGCATTTATAGGTGTTGAGACGATCGTCAACTCAAACATTGTTGCTGGGGCTATTGCTTTTGCAACAGGAGTCTGGGATTCTTTCATTGCCGTGATAAAAAGGCGGGAACACAGCTAGGGTAGGCAAGCGGATCAAGCTCTATTCTCGATAGAGAGAACTCTAATACCATGTTGAGATTAAGAGGAGTAACACAAATTCTTATAAATCTGTCTATATTTTCATCTTTATTCGATAGGATTTTATCCCTTAACACATGCAATCATATTGAAATAAAACAAAAAGAAAAAAATAAAAAATAAAAAAATTTATTTGCAATCATAATTTCTAATCTTTTAAAAAAAGTACAAACAAGTCCTAAATAAATAATTAAAAAATAAAAGCTGAAAAACACTATTTTCCTCTCTCTTCCACCACTGCTGCCGCTGCCATAAACCCATAAATCAAGATATACCATAAACGCCAATATCGAGGTGTCTCTGATTCATATGTGATTATTATAAGCAGGGATTGGTTGGTTTTATGTCAGAATTCCGAGTAAATAAAGTTAGCTTCTTCGATTCCAACAGCCCAGTACTCACTGCATGTGCTACTTCTGCAAATGAAACTCTCATGTTTTATCTTGCTAATCCCGGTGAAGCTTATCTGCTCTCCTTTCCTTACTTAATATCCATTATTTTTATCAGTTAAATAATTGGTTTTTGTTTTGTTTAATACCTGATTATATAGTGAAATTAATTAATACAGATTTGATAGAGACCTTAAGTGGCGAACTGTAGTTGAAATTGTACCAATATAGCGCACTAGCTCCAATGGATTCTGAATCACCCCAACCCAGTGCACTTTATCTGTAATTTAAATAATAGAAAATCCTTTTTGTTTGATTCTGTTTATCTTTTCATGAAATTGTGCTTCCTAAATCAATTGTGATTTTTCTTTGCGTACGTAGCTTAAGTGGAGGGATTTCGGAGTATATTTATCATTATAATGATGGAACATCGATTATGTGATCGTTTATGTGAAAGATTGAATTGTACGTTTCGATTTTTATGAAAGAGAGAAATGTGAGGAATAATTAGTCACATTATCAACATTCCATTATCATGATGATAAATAATATTACGCTTTTGGGGTAAGGTTTTAGAATGTTGAAAAAGGAGGATCCGTTTTAGATAGGGATGACAATTGGGTATTGGCAGACATCCCAAGAATATAGTGCTCCAATTTGGTTTAGGTGGGGTAGGGAAGAAAATAAAATTTTAAAGTTTTGAAACCGTAATTGGTACGAATAAAAGGTTTGTGACAATGATTGCAATTAGTTCTTTATTT
>CAIGRL010243335.1:0-12830 GCA_903798325.1 Fraxinus xanthoxyloides
TCGACCCTTACTTCCACTGCTACATAGTTTTAGAGGTTTAAGGACTATTTTTGGGTGTCTACGACAGCACACCACGATCACATTTTTCAAGACTTGGATACAACATAATGACGTCAAATAATGTGGAGTTTCTCAATCCATTATTCAAGAAGGGATCAAGAGTTATCAATTCTTGTAATAATTGAGAACGTTCGTAACAAGTTGCAGCAGTGATTTCACAATCGACGTGCGGAATCACAAAGTTGCACGAGCGTGCTAGCCAAAAGGATAAACTCTTCAAGGCTGAAGAGCTTGCAAGAAAGGTTAATGTGGAACCACTAGATGAGTTTGCGCGTCTCCGTAAAACGTGCACGTAATATAACATACATGCTAGACTTGACTGATAATACATGTACTTATTGTCGATTTCAGTTGGAGAGTCTTCCATGTGAGCATGCAGTCACGGTTGCTATGTATAAAGGTTTTGCAATGAGAACATTATGCTATCCTTATTACACGGCTAGAGTAGCGTATTTTGAGACTATATTTACTTTACCCAATGAAGTCGAGTGGGAAGTTTCCGACCATTTCTTCCCACTTAATAGTCTGTAGCCACTGCAAGTTGAACTGCATGGTCCCGGACGTCCATGTACGTCTTGAATACCATTTATCAAAGAGTTTCCTCGATCGCGTAGGTGCGGTAGGTGTGGAGCAATAGGGCATACTTATCAATTTTGTACAAGTCAGATTCTCCTAAATGACAATTAGACCGATGTGTAATGGTATCGCTGTGAAATGAAGAAGCAAATTGTACAAAATCATAGTTGAGGGACCTAGAGAGCAAATATTTGAGGACCTAGTTGTTAATTACTAAAAATAAGATCTCATCGGCAGCGGAGGTGATCCCATCAGGGGCAGAGGCAATCCCCTCGTCGTGGAGGTAATCGTCGATCAACTAAACCGCGTTCCTATACAAATAATATTATAAATTATTAACTTAGTTAAAATATGCTAACTCATACAAAGCGATAATCAATAAATTATATTCAATTCTCATACACGATCTTGGTCCAAGATAGAATTTGACATCTGGTCTCATAGAGTATGCGGCTAATTCACGCACAAAACATCAACCTTCATCCTCCATCGACAGCGTCAACTCGATTAGGACATGAAGCTGACATATTGACATTTCAACTAGTTAATGATCATGTGATGAAATTCTGAAACGACATACAATATAAATCTATAATATCTAATACTCACCTAAGGGTCGTCAAGTTGACAGATGGTGAGTGTGTTTTACTCATTCAGGTTGAAAAATATTGATATTTTGTAATTCTTTTAATGGAATTATTGCCTAATTTATTATATAATGTGTTATTAAGTGAAACTCAATAAATGGATGTGAAATTGAAAGAAATAAGCGAAAAATAGAAAAAAGGGCAATATCTAAAGTTTGGGGGCTAAAGTGCAAATACTCAAAAGTTGTGTCGAAACTCACGATGAAGATTCAAGAATACTAGGGGTCAATTGGATACAACTAAAGATCAAAAGAAGTGAAAACAAATCAATTTTCAACCGCACGAGGATGTCCAAACTTTTAGTTGGAGACTGAAATCCATTTTTGGCATATTAAACGTTCGTATTGGAAAAGAGTTATTTTATAAAAGTTGTATCCCTTTGAGTTATCTTTCTGAAACATTTTTAATCACCTTAATCGGATATTCGGATAAAAAGTTATGACAAAAATACTGAAATATGTGCAGAGTTTGGAACAACGACCTAGCATCGGCAACCGAGCGCCCAAGCGTCGTCTTACCAAGAAAAACATCATTTTTGGCAGATTCTAAGCGCCTGGACGCTGCACCCATAGCGCCCAGGCACTACCCTAGTATTTGACGCAGTGCCTAGGCGCTGCCTCATAGCGTTTAGGCACTGCTCCGCACAACTTAGGTTTTTGCTATTCGGGCCGCAAGAAACCTAGAAAAAGACTCCAAATTGGCCAAGAACGTACAGAGAAGTATAAATAGACCTAAGGAGGCACTGGTAATGGGGTTCCACACATTGAAAAAAGAGAGATACAATGAGAGATCGAGAGCCAAATCAAGAGAAAAAATTCATCATTGGATTCAAGTTTAAAGCAAAGATTGGAAGCAGAAGAAGACTTTGGTGCAAGAGTTGATTCTTTTCCATATCTTTATTCCATTAATCCGGTGATGTATTCAAAGATATTTATTTGTTTTTCCTTTTACATTATGTTTAACTAAACTTTAAATTAGGGTGAATAATGTAGTCTTTTTGAGATCCTTAATTCTTTAATTCCAAGATTTCTGTGATTTATTCTTTTATATGTGGATTTTATTATGAGATTAATGCTTTAAATTATCTGGCCAATAATTTGATAATTACTTGAGTTTCTTACGAGTCAAGAGGTGAGTTTGAGACTTAGAACGTATAATAAAATTCGGTAAAGTAGTATAACATGCAGAGATACCTATATTAATTATTGCGGTTGTTATAGGAATTCTTAGAACTATAATTCGTTTAACTAAGTGTAATTTGCATAGAGATATGTAATTGAATTAGTTCAATAGGTTCAATAGAAGGATTCGATTGAACACTACATTATGTTAGAATTTTGAATTAGGAATTAAGGTGATCATTAGATGAACTTGTTTTACCCTAATATTCATTACATAATCAAATCTTTTATCAGTCGTTGTTTGAAATCTTTTCATACTTTCTATTAATTTAAGTTAGTTTGTTCACAAAAGAAAAACTATACACGACTATTATCATTCCTTATTTGTTTACTTTCATCAAATAGGAGTTAGGAAAAGTAGATTAAGACTAAAGTATAATCCTCGTGGGAACGATAATCCGGACTCAAAGGTTCATTATATTACTTATTACGATATCGTACACTTGCAATATAAAAAACGCAATAGACGGACATCCATTTGCTCAGGATGCTCGCCAATGACGCATCCGAGGGTAGCGCGTCTCCCCGGGCCTGGCAAATTGAGTACCGAGAGTATGACTGTCTCATATGCTCAGATCTGTAATACATACACTTATTATATATATATTTAGTATAAAAAATTTTAACGTTTATTATGTTAAACATTTACTTGCACTGTCAAGGGCAATCCATATGTAATCCATATGTATCGTACTTACGCATAGACTCTTTGGACTTCGAGTGTGATCTGGTGAAGACGTGTACGATGTCTTCAAAATATCTCCGACCCCACGAATAGTTGTTAAAGGCATAGAGGTAGTCAACGACTTGCAAATGAAAAATGTCGACGACAGTCTTCTTATGATGACACCTCATCACTCTCTCAATGATGTAGACCAGTCCAAGCTCCAATCTATCTAACATTTGATCGCACTCCCTAATCGCGCCCATCAATCGGGGTAGAAGTACCGTCCCTTGTCCCTAGAAATACGTCTCATACAGCCTGTTGCTTCTCTCAGTAGCTGTCTCGTCGCCTGTAATCCTCAATCTAGTGATAGGACAAATTCAAACATCGAAAAACTAACGACCTTGCCCCCGAGGTCGAAGTGAAGGGAATTGCGGTTGACTGGCCTAAGAAGCCGACACAAGAATGCATTGATGATCTGTCCTGAGTACTGCACTTCTCGCAATTGGTACATTGTCCATAGAAAGGACTGATGTAGCACATCTCTGTGTTGATCATTGAGTAATTCCAACATAGAAGTAAAACTTTGAAAGCTATTATTCCAAGTAGCTTTCCTTGCCATCGTGCTCAACTCTGCATCTAAATAATACTCTGTCTTGTAAAAATTCAAATATTAGAACATTGAACAAGAGATAATAAAATAACACATAATCTTGAAAAATCAAGTTAACCAAATTATAAATAACATATGCAAGATATCGACGCTAATAAAAAAATACATGATTTAATAAATTAAAGGAGAAGCACAAAAAATAAATTAAATACAAATTAACTAAATTAAATACAAATTAATGACCAAAAATTTAAAAATAATAAATAAATTAAAGAACATTAAAAAATATTTTAAATTTAAAAAAGAAGTATAATAAGAAGAAAACAATTAATGTATTCTTAAATTATTACCAAAAAATAAAAAAAATTAACAAAACGAAATTATAAAAATTACATAAAGAATATAAATATTAATAAGTAAAATCGAAAAAATTAAAGATTTGTTTAAAAATAATTTTAAACTTAAAAAAAAGGAAAAAATGAATTTTGTAATTTGGTTAAAAAGAATGTCTAATTTATTAATTTTCAATATAAAATTATTTATTTCATTTAAAAAGGAATAAATTTTTTTAATATATATATATTATTTTAAATTGTAAAAATTAAATAATTAATAAAATGTAGATATAAAAAAAGCCCTGTGCCGACTAAACAGTCGGCCGTCGGCCCAAGTTTTAAAAAAAAAAAAAAAAAACTCGTCTCCCTCAAATAATACATAAATCAATATCTATACTCAATCATCTACTTAAATAATGAACAAAAAAACTAAATAAATGTTAAATTTAAACTTTACTATTCAAGAAAAATCAAAATCTTAATCACAAAACATTGTTAAAGATAACTTCGTCGATGATTGGTTGTCGATGGTTGGGTTGTCGACTATGAACGGGGTTGTGGTCGATTGGATCAAAATAAGATTTTTTTTTTTCCTTTTCCTCTACGGTTCTTGTGTATGTGAGGTGAGAAATTAGGATATTTTTTACTTTTAGCCCCCTATTTTAGTCCCATTAAATTTCTCATTTTTAACCACACATTCTTCAATAAAATAATATTTTACATTACATCAATAATTTTTTCCTTTTTTAACCACACATTCTCCATCAATTTACTATTTTAAAATACATTTTTTCAAAATAATATCTATCAAACATACAATTATTCTTGAATTCCAATATATCTATACTTTTTAAAGTGGTCAAAGATCAAAGTTAGAAAAATGGCCGGTCAACCCGCCATTTCCACTTATTTCCTCCGCATCCGTCGCCCCGCCTGACAAGCATAATACCCGCCAGCGGCCTCCCTAAACGCACCAACTCCAGCATCAACTCTAAGGTAAAGCTGCACATCGACTTTTAGCTTTTGTTTTGAAAATCAATTTTCAGCTCTTTTTCGATTGTGGTTAATCTTTTCTTTTAAGTTTTTTTATTTTTTATTTTTTAAAGCGATTCTTATTGAATTTTAGTTTTTTTCCCTGACTAAGTGAATGGGTTTTCGCTACTTTACAATTTTCCTTCGCTACTTTACAATTTTCCTTACATTTCTCTGTGTTCAGCTCCTGTATAAGGAAAACAATTTCTTTTTATTTTTATGCATTTTGAAGTTCTATGTATTGTATTTGATTGTTAATTTATCGTTTCATTTTCTTGGGGGACTTGAAAATTTCTCTGTTCATGTGAAATTCTTGATTG
Organism: Fraxinus xanthoxyloides; assembly: GCA_903798325.1. Lineage (NCBI taxonomy): Eukaryota > Viridiplantae > Streptophyta > Magnoliopsida > Lamiales > Oleaceae > Fraxinus > Fraxinus xanthoxyloides. The sequence goes on from CAIGRL010243335.1 coordinate 5,429, forward strand.
GAAATAATTGTATCCTTCTTCTTCTGTCTACTTGTGTAAAATGTTCAAGTTATTTATCTTCTTTACATTTTTTCTTTTTAAGCAGTGAAATGTATTTCAAAATTTTAACCTTTTATGATTTCTTATTCAAGTTTGGTACTTTTAATCTTAGTAAAATGCTACTGCATAACTGCGCTATATTTGCCAATGCAGTTTTAATCTGATTTAGTTGATTATTGCACGTTTTGGTACTTTTTTTTCTGTCTTCTCGTTGTGTGTTTTAAGTTAGTGTACTGTTTTAATATGCATATTGAAAGGTAAGGGTTCGCATTGCCTTCTTTTCGTCCTTCCGTTTTTCTCAACAATGAGAGGCGGAACCTATGGTTTCATTTTTAAGATACCCATGGTGCTCGGTTCGATTTGGTTCTCTTTGCAGCCGGACCGAACCTGGATCGCGCCCACCCCTATACACTGGAAGTTTGCCATCTTTCATATTTACTATATCCGAAATCATGAAACTATGAAATTCATTGAAGGATGCATAGTTCAGTGTTGATTTTCTTATCTTTCTTTTTTTGACGTTTCAATGTTGTTCCCTGTAACTTTTTTCTTCATTAGTAACGTTAACACTTTCATTTGTTTACTTGTGTGCTTGAGTCTCACACTTTAATTTCCAAATTAAGATTCCGTTCTCCTGGGAATAAGTTACTAGTTACTATACCGTTATCCCAAGTCCTTAATACCCAAAAACTTTTCTACCTTTGCCTCGTCCATTACTCTCACCATCTCACGCCACCATGGAATCCACTATTTTTCTCTTATCAGGTGTCTTCTTATCTCCGTCATTGTCCTCTATAATCAAATACCTTTTTAATTGTGGTGTGCTCACAAAGGGGCTTATATCTCCTGTAGCTTAAATTTGCAATATTTTGTATTATTTGCTTGGTCTTGTGGATTTGTCTCCTTGATACTGTTTAAGGAAAGAAATGACACCTGGTTGGTTCTTTTTCCTAAAACAGCTTATCTTTCCCGTGATAGGCAGGATTGTCGATGGAATCACGGGAACTAACGCAGGATGAACTGGAAAAGAAGAAGAAGAAAGAAGAAAAGGTTTGAGCGTCAAATATAATTTATTCATTTTTTATTATAAATTTATAATCATCACAAATTCAGAATTTAAGGAATTCGAGTTTCTCTTAGGCTACGCCAGGGCAACATGGTTTTGGGATTGAGGCCACGGTTTAGAATTAGACACGAAGTCAGTTCTTCGGAATATAGAAGTTCTTTGAGACACTGTAAAATTTTGAAATAAAAGAGACTTTTTTGTTCCAAGTTCTCTTGATTAAATGTGGCTTTGCAGCACTGTTTTCTCAAGACCAAGTGCTGCAAAATTCTTAGTACTAATATTCTGTTTACGAGAAGACTCCATGGATTTCATGAGGACCAATGTTTTGTTTTAATTGGCCTGATTTTGATTTAGACTTGGATTTTTTTGTGCAAAATGGTGCTGTTTTTTATTTTATTTGAACTGTTGACTAAACCAACTGTCATTTCACGTGTTCTTCCATAGGTTAAAGAGAAAGAGTTGAAGAAACTTAAGGCTACACAAAAAGCAGAGGCAGCAAAACTTCAGGTGTACTACCATCTGTAGCCCTCTTAGCTTGGAGTTTCTCTATACCCCTAAAGGGATAATGCAGTTGTTTTTCCTAGTTTCTTTTTGCTTATTGTATTTATGCTTTTCATTTCAATTTAAGGCACAGCAAGCCTCTAGTGCTCCCAAGTCAGGGAAGAAAAATAATGTAAAAAGAGAAGCCAAGGAGGAAAATCTTGAGGATTATGTGGACCCAGAAACACCTGTGGGTGAGAAGAAAAAGCTGTCTTGTCAAATGGCAAAGACGTTCAATCCCAGTGCGGTTGAGAAATCGTAAGTATGGGGCTTAAAAAAATCACTGTTATTGAATACTTGATTTGTTATGTTTTCCTTGTCCTTCTAATTAGTAATTTCTAATTTAGGTGGTATGCATGGTGGGAAAAGTCAAAATTCTTTGAGGCAGACTCTAGCAGCTCAAAACCACCTTTTGTCATCGTGAGTCTCTCTATGAACCATTCTTTGGTGTTGCTGTAAATTGTAATTGTTAAATTTATTTTTATTAGTACTTAGTACTTACTAATATAAGCAAAAACTTACTGACGAGATTATTTTGGAGAGCAGGTCGATAATCCCTGTTGTGTATCGTGGGATACAGAATAGCCATCTAAAATATGAGATATGGATACAAATGGAAATGAACTGAAAGGGACCTGTTGAAAAACAAACATGTAACTGTGGTTTCCCCATTTTCTCATCTTCTAGATCTGTGTCTGTGTCTCTTTTTTCGTATCTTTCTCTGGCTACCAGTTTGAATTTGTAGGCATGTAATGTGTATAGATTCTTGACATCTCATATACTTAGGACATTTATATAGTATGGACACTTCAACTGGGATAGTGTGTCCGTGTCCGTGTCCGTGTCCAACATTTGTCTATAGAAACGTTCAATTTAGACATTTATAGAAACGTTCAATTTAGACATTTATTGCTGACACGCGTTCATGGTACTTGGCCATGTTGACCAAATCATGTGCATGCCTTTTGCACACTGCTTGTGAAATTATTTTTTATTGATTTCTAAATTTCAATTATATAAATATCAAATTTAAATTTGGTTATTCAAAAACTTGCTGTCATCAAAACTAGAAGTGGAAAATATTAAATTTTGCTTGAAATACTTAAATTTTTCATTCAAACTTGTTAATTGTTATTTACCTTTGTATATGCATGGGAAATCATTTTTGAAGCAGATTATAATTATCAAAGACATTAACTTAGATATATAGAAACATGAATAGTTTTAATTCGTGGCTGATGTAAATGGAAGTGGAGTCACATAGCCTGAACGCGATCCATTGATGAATGGGTCAACAAGACACTGCATAAAAAAATATTGTTAGTGTTCTATTATGGGCTTGAGACCTCGAGAGACTTTTCAGTTACTAACATGCTAACTAGTGTAGTGGTTCTATTGTCCCAGATTAATGAGTTTAACTGTCTTAGTTACACAGTTTTATTAATTTGTGAATGAAGAATGCACAACTCGATGTGGACTCTGAACCTGTAGATATGCACAGGTGATAATTCTTGTGATAAATGTCAATCGAAAAACAGTCTTTGGATATGCATGAGTAATTCTGCCATGTGTTAGACAGGTAGTAAGATGGTTTAGACATGAAACCGAGCCGTTTATTAAATGGATCAGAGTCTAATTATTGAAATAAATTAATAATGAGATAAGTATTTAAGTTTCTGTGGTATCAAACACAAAATAACACATAAAGAGAGAGTGACGGGGACTGGGAGAATGTTTTACGTGACTAAGTGAAATTGAAAAGAATTAATGGGAATGTTTGCCAACTGCCAAGTTGCAGATTAATTAATTAATAGCGAGGAATTGCCCATTTCCGCAATAACCCATAAGTAGTGGAAATACCAAATCATGCCATGTATGTTCGCAAAACAATTTCAATCTGTGTCCAAAAGAATAGCATGGCGGAGATCAAAGGCAAGTGGACTTTACAAACATTTTGATTTAGTTATTTTGGATTAATATGTGAAACCATAAGAGTACCATTCACCGCTGCACTCGCTAAACTTCTACAAGGTCAGTTATAAGATTGCACAATTTTTTGTGTAAAGTTTATATTACAACAGGTGAATTGTAAGTATTAATGTACATCTCATCCAATTTAACAAACTAAAAAATGTTAGAATCAATGGTAAATCATTGTGACACCATGTATGTTTTCATTCATTAAATCCGTCTAATATATAGAGGTTTTAATAGGACTAAAAAAAGTAAAATAAACATAAACTCCTACTACAAGAATTAGAGATAAACTTAAATTCCTAACAATTTGATTTTATCTACATCCTAAAAAGGGATTAAGAACCTTATAAAATAGAAAATTTATCTAATAACAAAAAAAGATAAACATAATCAAGAAGACAGCCATAAAAGGTTGAACTCTTAAACAATTCTTCGCTTCAACATTCTCCCTCAATTTGAGGCATAAATGTTAATCATTCCCAACTTGTCAAGTAAACTCTCAAAGACAGGATTTTCCAAGCCCTTGGTCAACATATCATCAACTTGTTGTGTCGTTGGAACATAAGCCATATAAATCACACCACTCTCAATCGTCTCTTTCAAAAAATGCTTGTCAACTTCAACATGCTTTGTCCGGTCATGATGAACTGAATTATGACAATATTAACCGCAACTTTATTATCGCAAAATAATCTCACGGGTCTAAATTTGGAAGATTCAATTCTCGAAGAAGTCTTCTAAAACAAATCAATTCACAAGTCCCATTTGCTAAAGCACAAAATTCAGATTATGTCTACGCCCAGCCTCCACAGATTGTTTCTTGCACCTCCAAGTAATCAAATTACCGCAAATCATGGTACAATATCCTGAAGTTGACTTCCTATCATCTACAGAACTAGCCTAGCCAGCATCTGTATACCCTTCAATGTATCTTGTATGAGTCTTACCAAAAAATAATCCCTTTCGTTGGTGTAGCTTTCAAATACTTCAAAATTTTATAAACTGCCCCTAGATGTTCTCCATAAGGATTATGCATATATTGGCTCACAGCAAATGAAATATCTAGTCGTGTATGGGCCAAGTAGATTAATTTTCCCACAAGTCGTCGGTAACTCGCCCTATCTACAAGATGAGAACCTTACTCAACTTCATATTCTGATCTATTGGAGTATAAGAAGGTTTAAATCCAAGCATTCCAGTCTCTTTTAATAAGTCAAGGACATACTTTTTCTTCGAAATAGATATCCATCTTTTTTAGCTAGCCACTTCCATACCTAAGAAGTATCTTAACCGACCAAGATCTTTTATTTCAAATTCCTTCCCAAGTATCTCCTTTCGCTTTGTTGATTCCTCTAAGTCATTACCAGTGATAATAATATCATCTACATATACAATCAAGATTAAAATCTTACCATTGACATAATGTTTGAAAAACGGTGTATGCTCTGACTAACTTTGAGTGTACCCATTTTTCTTTACACTCTTAGTAAAGCAATCAAACCTAGCCTTTGGAGATTGTTTAAGAACATACAGCGACTTCTTCAATTTACACACTGTATTATTGTCTCTTTCTTCACACCGAGGAGGTAAATTCATGTATACCTCTTCCTCTAGTTCTCTGTTGAGGTAAGTATTCTTAATATCCATCTGACAAAATTGTCCGTCTAAATTTACTGCCATAAATAGCAGAACTCTAATGGTATTGAGTTTTGCAATTGGAGCAATTGTTTCATTGTAATCCTTACCAAAGGCTTGAGTAAACCCTTTTGCCACTAAAAAAGCATTGTATCTTTCTAAAGTTTCACCTGACTTGTACTTGATCGTGAACACCCACTTACATCCCACGTATTTTTTTCCTTTAGGTGAATCCACAACTTCCCAAAGTTGTCCATCTAAATTTACTACCACAGATAGCAGAACTCTAATGGTATTGAGTTTTGCAACTAGAGCAATTGTTTCATTGTAATCCACACCAAAAGCTTTGAGTAAACCCTTTTGCTACTAAATGAGCATTGTATCTTTCTAAAGTTCCACCTGACTTGTACTTGATCGTGAACACCCACTTATATCCCACAGATTTTTTTCCTTTAGGGTAAATCCACAACTTCCCAAGTATTTTTTCCTAAAGCTTGCACTTCCTCAACTACTGCCGCTTTCCATTCTATTTTTTGGAGAGCTTGTTTAATAGTAGTAGGAACTTCTTCTCTTTCAATTCTCTCACCGATTGCACGGAACGAGGTTGACAACTTATTATTTGATACAAAATTCCTAATAGGATGAAGAGTTCATGTTCTGGTTTTTTCCGAAAGGCTATAGGCATATAAATTTCATTACTCTCACTGTCCAGGCCTTCAATTGAAATTGATTTTTCTTCCATCTCAGCTCCATGACCTTCCTCGTTCAGATTTTCTCTCGGTTCAATATCCTGGGCAATGCTTTAGTTGTGTGATAGGATGTATTACTGGTGTGGGCCGGTTTCTCCTAGAGTAAACACGGAGCTCAGAATTTCTTTCAACTTGCTGCGAATTTATACTTGTTTCCAATGATTTTATTAATGGCATATTAGGTAAAGAAGGTAATTTGATGTGGTAAATTGGATGCTTTGGCTGTGGGGCATCTATAGATATTGGCAATGGATGATTTTGTTGTACATTCAACTCCCAAATATAGGCCCTATTTGTTTCGAATTAAAATCAGATTTTAATTTAAGTCAAAGTTAAACAATCAATTTTAACCACATCTTTCATGGGTTCCACAACTTTTCAACCACAAATTTCAAAAACTTATATCACAATCTACTAAAAATCTAATATTAATCCCCCACCAAACGCCCTAATAATCTTCCCCATGAAGTGTCTCTCCCTGAAGATTGGGTTTCTTAAAGTATGATTGTTCCTTAAAGAATGTAACATCCCATGTAACAAACAATTTTTTTAATGTTGGATTGTAGCACTTATAGCTTTTTTTTATTAGGAGCATATCCTATAAAGATACATTTTGTAGCTCTAGGATCTAATTTACTGAGGTGTGATGTATGGACAAAGGAGAGAAAACCAAATATTCTAATAGGTAGAGAGGTAAAGAGTCGTGTTTGAGGATATGATTTTTGGAGTGTTTGGTAACTAAGAATTCGTGAAGGAAGTCAATTGATAAGATATGATGCTATATGAACAACTCCCCCTAAAAAAATTTAGGAATATTATTTTTAAATATGATTGCCTCGGTAACTTCTAGAAGGTGCCTATTTTTCCTTTCAGCATTTCTATTTTGTTGCAGAGTTCCTACACAAGTTTTTTGATGAACTATCCCATTTTCAGATAGATATTGGCCAAGAATTGAATTAAAGTATCGGTGCGAAGAATTTGAATGTATTCGAAATTGTGCTTGGATCATTTTGTGGAAGTTTCGAAAGACATTAGAAGTATCAGAGTTTTCTTTAAATAGGAATGTCCAACATAGACGTGTGTGAACATCAATGAATGTTACAAACCACTTACCTCATGTAACATTAGAAACTCTTGATGGTCCCCAAACATCACTATGTATCAGTGTAAAAGGTTGAGATGGTTTGTAAGTTTGAATAGGATATGGGACACATGTACGTTTTGCAATTTGACCAACTTCACATTTAAACAAATCAAATTCCAGATGAACTGGACACATACTAAACCAAATTCCAGATGAACTGGACATATACTAAACCAAATTTCAGATGAACTGGACATATACTAAACCAAATTCCAAATGAACTGGACATATATTAAACAAAATTTCGAATAA
>CAIGRL010243362.1:0-13306 GCA_903798325.1 Fraxinus xanthoxyloides
TCAATGCATTTCAATTTCATGTTGAAAGCTTTCTTTAAATTGTGATCAAATTTATTTTCATCCCGAAACGATCGAAAAAAGGCAAAAGATAATCTAGCAGAGAAAACTACTGCTGCACGATGTTCCTTTCTGTGCTAAGAAAAAAGGTAGCCCGTGAAACCTAGAGAGAGACGGGACGAAAAATTAAGATATTTTAATCATGTCTTGCCGTTGTCATCTTTAATTAAACGATACAATGAATAAATATTTATTTAATATAAAATGTCCAATGGCAACAGAAATTTTATTTTAAAGCCATGGATAGAAGAGCAGAAGGCATATGGTATTTAGCTTGAATTCCATCAAACTCACTATTCCTAATTATCAATAATCCAGATGATTGATATCACAAAATTCATTTAAACTACATAATGTTTTGGCACTAAAAGAAAACACGCAACTCAAGAGATCCAATAGAAAACCATAAGTACGCCAGAAGCGAGGACAAGTCAAAGCCTCCTTCCCCTTCTGCCACCCTTTCTCCGAGTGCTGTCGGTAGGAATTGGAGTCACGTCCTCTGAAAGAAGATCAAATAAGTAATAACCACTAAATGATTCAGTCAATTAACAAAAATATTGGAAAGTATTTTTACGTAANCATTTAAACTACATAATGTTTTGGCACTAAAAGAAAACACGCAACTCAAGAGATCCAATAGAAAACCATAAGTACGCCAGAAGCGAGGACAAGTCAAAGCCTCCTTCCCCTTCTGCCACCCTTTCTCCGAGTGCTGTCGGTAGGAATTGGAGTCACGTCCTCTGAACGAAGATCAAATAAGTAATAACCACTAAATGATTCAGTCAATTAACAAAAATATTGGAAAGTATTTTTACGTAAATAAATAAATAAATAACAATGTTCAAATAAAGGAGGAATCAATGTTGGGCATTTGATCATTAGTATCAGTAAAATCAATGTTAGATGTCTACTTTTCCATCCACAAAAAATAAAAAGGATTGCATGCAACTGTGAATGTATGAACAAATTGACACAGATTTAGTGGATTGATTGCAAGGATGACATAATAAGAGTTATGATCATAGTTCTTAACACCGAGTCAAGGCCAACTGAATCACAGAAAATCATATACCTATGCGACCAATCTTCATGCCTGAACGTGCAAGGGCTCTAAGTGCAGACTGTGCACCAGGACCAGGAGTCTTAGTTTTGTTCCCGCCAGTTGCTCGAAGCTTAATATGAAGTGCATTAATCCCAAGTTCCTGCAAAATTCCAAGCAGTGAAACAGTTAACCAGTAATCTGTACGATTTTCCATTTAAATTTTCTACAATCATTCAGAATTGAGAAAATTCTGTCCCCTATTGTTACAAACATAGGAAATAACCTAAACCTTGCATCGCTGAGAGACATCCTGTGCTGCAAGCATAGCTGCATATGGGGAAGACTCATCCCTGTCAGCCTTCACCTTCATACCACCTGCAATCCAAAGGGACAGAGATGAGAAAGAAAGAACAGAAAAAAAAAACCTAATTTGAGGTCTTCGATAATTTAGGGCATGGGAAGGAAAACATTGAATCTGATTGCAAAATACCCATCAACCTTAAAGTTATATTGCAAATTGGTACACATTTACTTTGACATAACTAAAAGGGTCTTAATAGCTGTAATGAACATCAGCAGCCATGACCCAACTCATTCCAAGTCTTGAACAATATATCGCCATGGAGATCACATTTTAAAAGAAACATTATCAAAACTAAGAACCATGAAGATTTTACAGCCTAAAGCAATTGAAAACCATATTATTTAAACCAAAAGCATAAACCATCTACCTGTAATACGAACCATGGTTTCCCTACCAGACAAATCAGTCACATGCTGCAAGCACAAAGCCAATGTGATTAATAGGTCATGTCAAACAGTTGTTTCCTGCTTTCTAGATGTGCACAACAGACATCAATCAAGAATTGCAAACTGTAATACTCACGATGAAGGTGTCATTGAATGAAGCAAAAATGTGGGCCACACCAAACACTAGTTCTCCATCTCTAGTGGCAGGTCCGAGAGTGACATTCTCTTCCTTGGGCTCTCTAGTCTTTCTCTTCGACTATTACATGACAAAATGAAATGAATCTCGATAAAATCATAAAATCCAATTTGTCGTGCTTGTCAAAAAATTCTTTCATCCAATTAACTTGGAAAAGTTGAGCAATATATTAATCACTCGTGATCACTATTCCTTAAATAAGTTGAGACAATAAAAGGAAAATTAGACCTGGTAACAAAAATGAGCAAAATTATAGCACATTTCCTTCTGCAGATAATAAAATCTAACACTATATTTTCTTGTTATTAGAACTCGGATGGAAAATAATGTTCCAGACTATACTTGTTTTGCAACATTAGAGAACAGATTAATTTAACAACAGCTTAGGTTAATTACACATCATTCTTGTAAACCATTCAAGTCTCCCATAAATATTTTAGAGAAATAACCACGGTAACATTTCAATCCTGGGAGGAGCCCTTGTGAAGATGAATCTCAATGTGAAGCCATTTATCTTTACGAGCATAATCATGTATCTCATGAAACAATTGGATAAATCAAAATGAGCTCCCTGCCCAAAATAAAGCTTTTTTTTTCAAAAAATATTTATTCTTTCTAGTTAGCATCGAATCAAAATCAAAGAATTTACGTGAAGAAAATTCAAAATCAAACAAATTTCGACAGAAATTAATTCACCAATAAATCTATTACTGTCTAGAATCGTGAAAGATTAAACACAACCACAATGTTGAAATTTGTACCCCATCAGAATGCTCCAACCTCGATTAAATAATAAAAATGTAGAAAAGGAAAATAGCGTAAAAGACAGACGCACATTCATAGATGTGTGTTTATTAAGAGGCGCTGTTGAAGAGGCTTACCATGGCTTTGGGCAATAAGATGACAAAGAAGAATATGCTGCGTCTGAAGCTTGGAAAACCCTAGCAAGTGAAGTGAGGACGTGTACTCGTCAAATTATATAGCTAGGGTTTTGGGCCCAGACGAGGGATTCGATTTTCCCTAAAAGACCCTCCAGTTTCTTCATATTGCGGATGAACCCCGAAATTAAAATAAAAAAATAAAACAAGTAAATGATTGGAAAATGATTCCTACATGTACAACATTCGTTGACAATATTGGTCGACAACATCATGTTTGGCATTATATTACACGTAAATTTAAAAAAAATTCTTTCTTTTTTAACCACATATTTTTCAAAAAATTATTATATCTCTCATTATAATATGGAGTAATGTGCCAAACAGGGGCGCTGAGGACCTGAGGTGAAAGTTGCATTTAGGATAGGTCATAAAATGGGCCGAATCTAGACGCTCAACTAGTCCACTATTAGGCTCAAAGATCGACTACCGCTTGCGGTTCTTCAATTTTTATTTTTTTAGTGAAATTTGCATTTCACTCATCAACTACGAGTCAATTCGCTAGCGACAAATAGGCTAGGTCATGGTTCTGGGTTGTGTTAGTTTTTAGCCCAATCCGAAATAAAATGAACTTAGTTGATTTGAAATTTTAACCGAAATTGATCTTATCTAATTGTTAAAATCGAAACAAATTAAAAAAAAAACTCAATTTGGGTCAATTAGGACATTGGTCCGAATTTTTTTTTTTAAATAAAAGTTTGGCTACCTATTTTGGATTAAAAAATTTACTTGCTTGTATATATTTCTTTGCTTGCTTAGTGCGTATCGATAATATATAATGTAAATGGTAAGTGATCGATTTTTCAAAATTATCCTATATATACGATAGTTCCAGACAAATAACTACACCAAAATGGAAAATAAGGCTATGATCTGAATTTGGAGTTTACAACAAATAAATCTTCTTTTCGATTTTTTCTTTTGGAATTTGGAGTTTTGATAAAAGAAACGTAGACGTTAAACAAATTATTAAAGAAATAATTATATTTGTCTTTTTATTATTTTTTAAGTTTATAAATATGAATTTTAAAATGAAAAAAAAAATTTGCATGAGCTGGTTTTGTTGCTTAAACTACGACCAACCCGACCAATTTTTTAATAGTTAAAATTAATCAAACCAAATCAATTTTTTGGTTCAAATCAATCCGAATCAATTTGTTTTTTTTTTTAGATTTTTTTGTCACCCCTAATGTCAAGTGGCGCGCACAAGATTTTCACTACTCGGCTCATGCCTGCGGCTCTATCATGAACCAAGTCACCTACTCGATACCCTTAGTTTAGATAAAAAAAAATGTAGTGCTTGAAAACATATACTCCTTCCGTTTCATAAGAATATGTTGTTTCCATTTTCACGTAGATTACGAAAATATAAGCGATATAATTGAAATATAAATTTTTTTACATTTTTCCTAAATCACCCCTACATTAAATTATTATTAAACAAAATGTTTCATATTTGTTGATAACATAACACATTAAATAAGGATATATTATAAAATCAAGAAATCAACTATATTTTCAAGCGATCAATAAGTTGGGACACATGAAAAATGAAAGCATGCTATCTTTAGGGACAAATGGAATATCATTATCTTGTTCGGTATTATATTAATAATTTATTAAATTATTGTCTTGTACATAAACAAGTTCTTACTTGATTTTCTGTTTACACCATAGATTTCGGGTGACTGTGAAAAAGTAACAAGGATAATTAGCACGTAACGTCCCCACTTTTCATTGTTAGTGTGGAAAACGTTCATATTTTTTATTTTTTGGCATTTTCACCATGATTTTCACATTTCATTGCACAAAAGGCCCTTAAGAAAAAGAAAAAATTAATTGTCATCATAGTCCCAAATTTTTTAAATAGTGCAAATGAGTCTCAAATAAATTATTAAAATGATAATTAGTATATAATATCCATACATTTCACCGTTATTGCAAAAAACGTCACCGCCTTTCATTTTTCTTTTTGACATTTTCACTCTTAATTACACCGTTGACTACGCAAACCATCATTTTTATCCAATTTTTCATTAAAGAAGTGTGAAATAATGAATATACATTTATGTTGAAATAATTTTTTTTTTCTTAATTTCTAATTCTCTAATAATTTATTTGTGACTCTTTTGAACTTTTTATTTGTGTTTAATTTTTTTTAATTTTTAAATAAATTTAATTGGGACTCGTTTGCAATTTAAAAAAAATAATAATTTTTTTCATTAATTTATTGGGAACTTGTTTGCAAATTTTTTAAAAATTGGGACTATGGTTGCAATTTATTGTTTAGATTTTTTTTTATTTAAATATGAGCATATATTCGCATTTCACAACTCTTTATTGAGAAATTGGATAGAAATAGATAGAAAAGATGGTTTGTGTAATCAAATGTGTAATTAAGAGTAAAGATGTCAAATAATAAAAGGTATGGACTTTTTTGCAATAATAGTGAAAGGTAGGGACATTATGTGCTAATTACCATTTTAATAATTTATTTGACTCATTTACACTTTTTAAAAATATTTGGGACTACGATTACAATTAATTTTTTTATTTTTCCTTTTATTTATTTAGAGAGAATGATATATTCCTCATTTTACAATTTTTAATTGAGAAAATTGATGGAAAAAACCTTTTTGTGCCATGAAATGTGAAAATAAGGGTGAAAATATCAAAAAATGAAATGTATGAATGTTTTCCACAATAATAGTGAAGGGTGAGGGCATTGTGTGCTAATTACCCAAGTAATAAACTAGCTAAACCAGAATTCTCTATAGAGCAAATAATATGTTAATTTATTGTATCAATATTTGTAAACAAGAAGGCTTTAAATTACACGAACTGAACGCAAGGACATTGGAAAAAATTGATATTTATTGTAAAAATGTAAAATTATATTGATGTAAAGCATTTTCGAGAGAGTATCTATCTTTAAAAAGCATATTATGTAATTTAGCGATCGTGTAATTTTTTTAAATATTTCAACAATGTCTTTATCTTTAATACTTAATTTGACTATTCTCCATATGTATTTACAATATTTCTCTATATTTTATTTTCACCAACTTCCCTCCAAAATATTATATTATTTTCTTTGTATATACTATTTGGTTGGATGGATAGATGGAGTATTGAATATTGAAATATTCTAATTGAGCATATTTTGGAGTACTGAAAATTGAAATTGAAAATATTATATTATTTTCCTTTATTTTCTTTGTATATACTATTTAGTTGGATCGATATGTGAAGTATTGAAAATTGAAATATTTTTAAAAAGAATGTTTTATAATTTGGAGAGCATGTAAAATTTTTAAATATTTTAACCATCTCTTTATCTTTAATACTTAATTTTACTAGTCTAGCAATATATTTACAACATTTCTCTATAATTTATTTTCACCACCTTCCCTCCAAAATATTATATTATTTTCCTTTATTTTCTTTGTATATACTATTTGATTGGATTGATATATGGAGCATTGAAAATTGAAACATTCTGAATGAATTTAAGAGAATGAAATTTAAAAAGTCAAACTGACTCTCTATTTTAATATGTTAATTTGAAAAAACATTTTAGAACATAGTTTTAAGGATCGACTCTTTAGAATAAAAATCATTTCACTTTTAAAAAATCTCTTGAAAATGCTCATATAATATAATGACAAGGAGTCATCCTTACATATTATGTAGTTCATTCATCTACCAAACTAGAACACCATTTTTACCTTCCACACACATTGTATTCAAAAGGACTGAATAATATCTCAAACTCAACATGCTCGGTTGTGCATGTTTAGAATGCAGTATCAGATCATTGTGGACAATAACAATCTAAAATCTGACTAACCAAACATGACATCAGGAAAATGTGCCATGAGATTTTTGCCTCACGTTGGTGAAGCAATGAAAGACATTATAAGTTCACCCCTTAATAAATCAAGTACTGTCAGAGACCTGGCAAAAATGAATTGAAGAAAAGGTGTAATTAACTAATCAGATCTTCACATGCAACGACATTAGAACCTCAGCTTTCAAACTCCGCTTTTGGTCTGTACAACAATTTGTAACTCAGAAATGTGCCACAATTCACATAACTCGGAGCAGCAGAACCAACTACAAGAGTCGGGATTCATGTCGCGAAACATAAGACATCCATGTGCTCCTCTCGGACAAGTCCTTTTCTTTTATGCATCCGCGTTCTGCTAGGAGGAGCAAGCTTCAAGCTTGGGAAGAAGGCTTCGCCATGCTTCAGCCATACTTTTTGCTAGCTGTGCTTGGCCCTTGGCAAGTTCATGAAATGCAACACCCATATCAATAGTTTTTTGTTCTTGAAATCGAGCAATCTCTTCATTCATTAACTTAACAATTGTCTCAAATTTCTTTTTCGACTCCTCACCATCAGCTTTTAGCTGTATCATACAACCAATATCAGCTGGACAAAGAAGATTCATGAAAGTTGCAGAACATGCCAATGCAAACCAACTCACCTGCTCATATTCGCGCTCAGCTTCAGCTAACTTCTCCGATCTCGTTAATCTGAGCTTGTTCCTGCCAACTAATATATAAGATCAAACAGAACTAGATATAAACTGCCAACTGATATTCAACTAATTAGATCTTCAATACCAAAAGCATGGGAGAAATCAATTAATTTGTTCATTTTTCTATGGTTGTGTTTGATCCCAAAATTTAGGAAAAATAAATTTTGTAATAGTGATTTTTTGAAGAATGTGTGTTTAAAAAGTAGGAAAAAATTTGGATTTACATGCAAAAATATTTCATTGAAAGAATGTGTAGTTGAAAATGAGTTTGGGGAAAAATGAATTTATAAAGAATGGAACTCAAATAGACGGAGAAAAATCTCCAGTATTTTTGCATAAAAATGGTAAAATGACATCTCACAAAATAATCCTCTGCAACCGCCAATAGCTATACTAAATTAGGAAGTAAATATCATGAACAAATATCAATTCCTGACATGATAAATGATGACATAACTAACTGTGATTTGTGATAATTTTTACAGGAGAAAACATTTGTAGTGCCTAGTGACTTTTAATTGTTGGAACCATTTATGATGTATGGAACAAATGTGTGTTCCCAAATTCACACAGCTGAGTTTCCCAAAATGATAAGATATGGCGCTACTTGTACATGTTATCCAGAGCTAAACAAATGGAGCTGAATTTGGACAACATCAAAGCAAAAGCAAACTTAAAGAGGTTAGTGTCGAAGCATGTTTGAGGCCATAATAATCACGTGGAGCAAAAGGTAAGGTAAGAACCATACAGATCAATTTCCTTAAACTTGATTGTTTCAGCCAGTTCACAATGGTGCCTGAAAGCATTTGCTCTCTCTGCTATTGTTGCCTATCTCAGAAATAAGAGAGGATCCGTCAGACTCATAACATCAAAAAGAATGATGGATAACAGTTGCACATATTAGAGATGCTATTAATAACCCATCACCAATATTTTTCAGCCAAGACAATCATCCATGATTTTCTTATTTTCAATGAATACTCATTATTGAATATAAGGAGAGTGTCCTTAATTAAGAGTGTAATGGATTTTAAAAATCCTGATAAATTGAAGTGTTTAATTGAGATTTTAATGGATTTTAATGAAATTCATTAAAATTTAGGTGTTGACAATTGAGATTTTAATGAAATCTTTTAAAATTTAGGTATCCTCAATAACTAATAGACTTATAAGAAATTATTAGTATAATAATTTTAAAAAACTTGAATGGATTTCAAGCTTAAAAATACATACAATCAAATCTTTTAAAATTTTACCATATTTGATGAAATTTTTATGGAATTTTTGGAAATCTATTCAAATCTAAGAAATTCATTAGGATTTATAATTTTTTAAAATCCATCAAAATCTTAGTCGAGGACACCCCCGTAAATCAATAGTTATTATTACTTCACACAGTAAATTCCCAGAGAAGTAAGCTATTGAATTCTGTGGATGATCCAACCAGCAACACATTTTTTCTAATTAAATATAAACGAGGCATAAAACTCACCTTAATAGACTGCACAGCTCGAACATAATCTTTCAAAGGTTCTTCAAAATTCATCAAGACGTGGTGAGCCTAATAGCATTACAGAATATGCATGTTATCACACAACTCATCGACTGAGGAAATCTTTAAAATGCTAAACAACAATGGATGATTAAGAACCAGCTAAACTTAATTGCATAATTACAAAACAAAACTTGCCTCTCTCTGCAGTTTGATGGACAACATCTCTGATTTTGCCCCAAGCTCAGAAAATGCCTTTCCAAGAGAATTTCCTTCACAGTTACCAAGGAGCTTGACTGCCTTACCAAAGTCTGATAAAGATTGACCTAACTCTGCATTACATGTAGAAAACCTGGTATCAGATACTAAGTTGTTAAAACATGTAGATGGAAGAAGGGTGAAACTAAACAAAAATAATGACGGCGAACAAGAAATGTGATATGATCCCTTAATGCTGCAAATTTCTTGGAATATAGCTAGGAAAAGTGAGAAAACGATAAAGGAAATTAACAATAAAAGTATAAAGCGTATGGATGATAAGTATCCAAAGTTAAAGGTACCTCTGTGTCTCTTTACAAGGCGGTATGCATGCTTCTGAGCTTCAGCCAAGTGATCTTCAAGCTGGAAAATATAATTTTTTTGTTTCTCATACTCAGGATTTGATTCTTCAACTGGTTTTTCTTTTCCAAGTACAACGTCACTCACTCTAGATTGTACGTCCTGCCAAATTAAAAAAACAAAAGATAGGCAATCAAAAAGAATCCATTTTTAAAAGGTTATAGTCCAACAGGCATGGCTGAACTCGCTGGAGAAAATGATTACTGAGCTCAACGTAAAATAGAACAAGATAGCAATCGACGAGGATTCTTAGTATTGTAGTCAACAATAAGGGTCTCTAGACAGTAGGATAAAGTTCACATTCGTTAGATGAGAAAAAGATTTTTCTTCATCTCAAAATGTAGATGATATTCTTTTGTCCACACACACACACACACACGCAACACAGAGAGAGAGAGAGAGAGAGAGATATGTTGAATAGCATCTGTTCAGTATCACATTTTTTAATTGTATTAATAGGCAAAATCATGCAAGAGAGTTGCCAAAACACTTCTTTGGTCAAAGCAAGAACAAACTGAAGCTCTATCTGTTCGCAGAGAGTGACCACTAAACCTCAAACTAGCTCTCTTTCCCCTGGTTTAGCCAACTACAAAATTTACCATTTCTGATTGTATAGCTTTCACACCTTGAAAATTTGCATAAAGTCTGCTGGCTTCTTCTTGAAAATACCAGTCTCCTGAGACCTTGCTCTTTCCATCGTCTGCAGAATAGGCAAAGAAAATATAGGCAATCAGATGAAGTACAAAATAGTAAAACAAGACAAACAAATCAAGAAAAACAGACGGAAAACATATTTTCAGCTGTCAACCTAGTCGTGCGTCAATGTAAACGGGATCACATCAGCAAAAGCTGGGCAGTAATTCAAATCTTTCTATAGTATGATAAAAAAGTGCAACATATTTCCCTTTCATGCAGACTGTTTGAGAAAAATATGACTCTGTAAATCCTCGTGATAGTTTCACTTTCCACTTTGCATACACAGAGAAGCTTATTTGTCCAGAAATAGCATTGTGTTCAACAATTTTTGAACCCATAATGTCCACCAACTCAGCTTTGATGAAACCCTATTTCCATCAAATGCATAATTTCCCATTCCTGGCACATTGAGTGTGTCATATTTTACAATCACTGAGAAACATATGACCTCCTTTCC
The DNA here is from genome assembly GCA_903798325.1 of Fraxinus xanthoxyloides. Classification (NCBI taxonomy): domain Eukaryota; kingdom Viridiplantae; phylum Streptophyta; class Magnoliopsida; order Lamiales; family Oleaceae; genus Fraxinus; species Fraxinus xanthoxyloides. The sequence goes on from CAIGRL010243362.1 coordinate 10,791, forward strand.
AGATGATAATTTGCTCCACCATATGTTATATGTAATATGATCAAACAGTTTATTCCTATTAAAATGTGTGCAGCAGATAAATTAAGCCACTGAAAAGGAATATGCTACCTGTTCATCTTCCAGTAAAAATGTTTTCAAATCCTCACTTTGCTGAAGCTCATGATGTGAGGCTATCCGATTGACGAATACATCCAGCGCTTGACGCCTCATTTCAATGAATTCAGCACTAAATCTGAATTTCTCTGTTGTGTTACAAGATACCAATGTTAAACAATTCGAAGTTTCAAAAGCTTCCAAATTATGCAATGTCTTGTACTCAAATCAGCTCCACACCACGGGTAGCTGCTTAAAGTATGAGCGCTCACACAAAGAATTTAACAAATGCATCCAAAAACCGAAAATTAATAGTGAATGTGCGTCCACGCACAGGAAGCTATTGGCTTTATTTTAATTCTGTATAGTGTGGGCTATCATGAATGAATTTGTTTCAATTTCATATATTACATGAAGGTATCATCTTTCCTGTGGTACATAAACAGATGCTATCATATAGGTTACCACAGGTTTCAAAATACATGAAAAAGAAAAAGGTTATTGTCGTGAATCTGTTTGAACAGATGGCAAGACATACAAAATAAAAGACGTTAATGAACCTCAAATATGTGAAACACCTATTGTATTGTCCATATCACTGGATTCTTCTATTATTTAGGAAGGTCACAATTAAATAATTAAAACAGTCATTCAATTGCTAAGGTGAGAGGGAGGAATTTTTTTATTTATTTATTACCTACTGTGCTCTTCTCTGGAAGAGGAGGGATGAAGATACCCTTGTAGTTTTCAAAAAGGCGATCACGTAACCAAACAAAATCACTATATCGTCGGATAACAATTTTCTCAGGCCCCTGATATTCTGGAAAGTTTGTCTGCAAAAACAAATTCCTAAAATTAGTCAATATAGGTCCAAAGACAAGAACTTGAAATTAGGTTGAACAATACATGCCATTGTATTGTAAATAATGGAAAGTACATTCAATTATAAAAGTCAGTTCATCTAAATCTAAATGATGAAAAGATACAAAACACCACCTAAATGCGTTATTTTATGGTCTACAGTTATAATCTAAGAAGCACGGATTTGGATACTATACGATATAAGTAAGCGGATACAACAAAAAAAAAAAAAGGATATGTGCAAATTGCTATGAAATAAAACTGATTTATTAAAAATAGAGTGGAGTATAATTATATTAATATTAATATATAATTCATTAACACGGTTTTACATATATTAAACCATTATCTATTTTCAATAATAAAAATATATTTTGTCCGCTATTAAAACGGTTTTACGTATTATAAGATTTAAAATTATTGTGCATTTCGAATAAAAAACTTTAATTGTCAATTAATTTAAAACTCGTGTATTTAAAATAAATATTATTTATTTTCAATAAGTTCAGATAATAACAAATTTATCTACTAAATGCATGTGTGAGCCCCATTATTTGGAAGTAATGCATTTTGGAATAGTATTTTGATTGAAAAACGTGTGGTTTAAAAATAAGAAATTTTTTTGGGCATGCGTATAATATTATTTTATTGAAGAATGCGTATTTAAAAATAAGAAAGAGAAAAATGTATTTTGAAAATAATGAGAATCAAATGAGGGCTAAGTAAAAACTTTATCAATAATAATGAATTTTATAAGAGTTTAAAACCAATATATTTTTTCTTCATGTGTAACGTGTTTACAAGTATATGTGTTTCTCAGGTTATAAGAGATAAATCTTTCTAGAAACTAAGCGTGTGCAATTTTTTAGAAAAAATAACATTCGTAAATTACATAATACTCCAAAAATTGTGTATAAACTTTGAAGAGATACTGTGGAAATTGATGACTCATATTAAAAAAGATTTCAAGATATATTTGTTGGCTACAAGGTTCGAGACAACCACTTTCCACATAACTTTGGCTCCTTGCAAGTCCAGTCATCTTAGACTAAAGAATGAGTTACTTGTGTAATTGTCCCTCTAATCATCTTTTACTTTATACATTTTTTATAAGTAGATTACTCGAGTTCAAGTTCAAAGACGTAGGATGGCATGACATCTAAGATACAATAGTACAAGGTGGCTAATGTTTTCCCTAAGACAAATTAACTACTTCCCTGTACAAAATCATCACCAAAAGACCTTATAAATCATCTTCCACATTTTTTTTTTAAACTGGGGAGAACTATAATGGAACAACACCAGCCTTATCACTTGAGGAGTCACCCTTCACTTTTAGTGAGTGCATAGTAACAGCTTTTCAGCATCTCCAAATTAAATCTTATCATGGAAGAGTGCAAAACCACTACACAAAAGCTAGATAATTTAGGAAAAGCGATTTCATCCCATCACTATATATTGACAAGATCCTTCCATCTCAAGATGATTTGATGGATTACTTCTGCGCAAAAACATAAAAGAGAATTCTCATTTTGGAAAAAGAGCCTAGAGCCTGTTTGAGC
>CAIGRL010243411.1:0-10531 GCA_903798325.1 Fraxinus xanthoxyloides
TATTCTTAAAATTTTCGCTTGAATACCCTATTTTACGCAGCGTCACAACTAATTCCTTAAGATAATTACATCCCCTTTTGCTTGTACTTGAATTTTTTATAGGTAAATCTCTATTGGATCTAGGTGGACTAAATTCTCGTCTAGACTTTGATGGTATTTAGCCTGATTGTCATTATAAGGAGAAAGGGAAGAAAAATAATATTTTGAATAGTGATTTTTTTGAGAATGTATGATTAAAAAGTAGGAAATTTTTTGAATTTAAGTACAAAATATTTTATTATATTAATTTATGATTTAAAATGAGTATGAAAATTAAGGAGTTTTGTTCCTAAAAAACTCAAATAGGGCTTACAATATGAAAATGCAGATGATTTACATTTCCCAAGAGGATTATTTTAATCCTTTAATTTTGACACACAAAATGAGCGAGTGATGGGCTAATTCAAAAGTGTGGTTGAAATTAGATTTATTAAGACCTTTTTACTTCTATAAAATTCGTTTCAAGGGGTATTTTTTTCTCCTTTGTTTGTTCCCTATTTTTTTCAAAATATATTGTTTCCTTTCTTCTTTTCAATTACACATTTTTAAATAAATTAATATTATACACAAGCTCAAAACTTTTATTTATGTTTTAACCACACCTTCATCATCGATCTACTATTTCAAAATACATTCTACACAAAAAAAAGGGCTCAAACAGACGTGAAATCCAAAAATTTATTATTTATTTCGAAAAGGTGAGTAGCAGAGGACTATAGTTGAGTAAAAAGTTACTTGACGACTCCCAAAAATGTAAATGAATATATGACCGGATATTAAGCCCTTGTTTGATATAAATTAAAATTTGATTTTAATATCAAGTCAAAATCAATAATTAATTTTAACCACACGTTCCTTCAACTTTTATCAAAATTTATTAAAAATCTAATTTTAATCTACGACAAACAGAGGAAATAAAGTTTAAATATTAAGTGCTTCTTTGGGAAAGCTTATAAGTTGCTAAAAAGTTAAGATCAAAGGCAATTTTAATCACACATTTCATCATTTTTTATTAAAATTTACTGACATTTTATCAAAAGTTTTGTCAACGACCCCTAAATAAGTCTAGAGGATATTCATCAATCGAGGGAGGCTCCTTTTATGGCATGCATGTCCACTAACAAAAAGGTCTAAAACATGTTACAGAAAAACATATCTAAACATGTTCAAGCGTTCGACATATCTATTATGTTAAGGCTGTAGGAATAGACTTCATATACATACAAACCGCCGTGAGTCAAATTAAGGGAAAGGCGTAATAAATTCCTTTCACATTTTGTCTTATCATTCAGACTTGTGCACACAAAATAAATACATTTTTTTTTTCCATGCAAACTCTACGGAAATTCTCTGTAGAAATTCAGAAGGATCCTTGAAGCCCTTATGTGTAGTTATTTTCACACAAATTCGTAATGCCTTCATTGCTTTTTGGGTATTTATTCTATCCAATTTCTATGTTCAGGACAGCACAAGGGCACAAGTTTGGGGATCATATTTTGTTGGGTTTTGTGACCCAAATTCGGTCCAAATTTGATTTAGGAATTCGAGTTTTAGAGCATTGGGCTTGAAGATGTCAAAATAAAGTCCAAGAAGGAAAAATAATGGATTGACGGTGCGGACAGTCGCTTGACTCCCGCTCGAACGAGATGAGCAAAATTGGAACATCGACTCCATCACTAGCATATCGTTGAGTTGTCGCTTGAGCGACAAGCTCTCGCCCGATTATCGCTCGAGTGGGCCGCAAATCGTTTTCCTTATTTTTTGGTTTTACTCGATTTTTTAACCTAGTTACCATGTTTTAGGGTTTTGGACAGTTCTCCAATAAATAGTGGACTCCTTATTCAGTTTCGTAAGCAAATTATTGCATAAATTGTATTCTTTCTCCATTGGTTGTTAATAAAGTATTATGTTCCTCTACCAATTCATCTTCTTGCTTATTTTCTTTATTTGATCTGTACTTCATATTGCGCCATATTACCTTCTCAAATTCTTAACAAGTGGTATTAGAGTTACGGTTTAGCAGTTTCAAAGAGCAAGGATTTGATTTTTTCAAGGTTTTTTAATCGATGGCTTCCATGAAGTATGACATTCCACTATTGGATCGCAGTATAAGACTTTCGTTGTGGAAAGTGAAGATGAGAGCTATATTGGTGCAAATGGATTTGGATGATATTTTGTTGAGATTTGACAAGACATCCACAACTTGGACAATAGAGGAGAAACAACGAAAGGATCGCAAAGCTCTTTTGCAGATTCATCTTCATATATTTAACAACATTTTTCAGGACGTCTTGAAGTAGAAGACAACAGGTGCATTGTGGTTGAAATTGGAGCAATTGTGCATGACCAAAAGTCTAACCAGCAGATAGCATTTGAAGCAGAGGCTTTATTTTCATCGCATGACAGAAAGCCAATTACTGGAAGATCATCTAGCTGTGTTTAAGAAGACTATCGCTGATCTAGAGATATTAGAGGTACAATATGATGACGATGACTTGGCCTTAATCCTGTCGTGCTCACTGCCTGGTCATTTTTCATCTTTTAGGGACACGATTCTGTACAATCGTGACATGCTAAAAGAAGCATATGATGCTTTGTTCTCAAATGAGAAGCTGAAGCATCTGGTTGGAACTGGTTCCAGAGATGACGAAGCTCTTGTGGTCTGTGGTGATCGGCGAAGGGGCAAGTCGAGAGTAGATTTCAGCAATAGGGTCTGCTGCTTTTACTGCTAGAAAAAGGATACATCAAGAGGGATTGCGAGAAGTTGCAGGGTAAGGGTAATTCGGCTGCAAATTGTGGAATGCAATTAGAGATTTCGAGTAAAACTGACATCGCAACGAACTATATAAGTGAGGGAGATCTTTTGAAGATTTCTGACGTGGAATCCAAGCCTGACGTGGAGGGGATTTTGGATACAGCTTGTGCATTTCATATGAGTCCCAATCGAGATCTATTTGAATCATATAAAACAGTGACGCAAGGTGTTGTTATCATGGAAAATAACGAATCTTGACGAGTAGCTGGTATTGGAAGAGCCAGATTCAAATTAGTGGATGGAACAATCAGAACTGTTGGCCAAGTTTGAAATGTTCCAGACTTGAAAAAGAACATCATCTCACTGAGTATCTTAAATTCAAGAGGGTATGTGCACTTGGAGTCCGGAAGGTTCGAAATGGTGTCCGTATTGTATTGGAGAGACGAAGAAAGTCCCAGTTATACATCTTGTAAGGTCAGGCAGAATCAATGAAAAAATATNATGAGTCCCAATCGAGATCTATTTGAATCATATAAAACAGTGACGCAAGGTGTTGTTATCATGGAAAATAACGAATCTTGACGAGTAGCTGGTATTGGAAGAGCCAGATTCAAATTAGTGGATGGAACAATCAGAACTGTTGGCCAAGTTTGAAATGTTCCAGACTTGAAAAAGAACATCATCTCACTGAGTATCTTAAATTCAAGAGGGTATGTGCACTTGGAGTCCGGAAGGTTCGAAATGGTGTCCGTATTGTATTGGAGAGACGAAGAAAGTCCCAGTTATACATCTTGTAAGGTCAGGCAGAATCAATGAAAAAATATCAGCATAGGTTTGGTGCCATGGTGGAAATACATTATGGAACAGTACCGTTAGGAAGTGGCTCTAGGTCCGTTTTGAAGAATAATACTCTGTCGAATTTGGGAGATATGGATAATTCTGTTTTGCCGCCACGGTCTGCGGTTCCATTGTATTTAACGACTAGGGAAAGACCCATTGGAAATAGGTACGTGATGCTGATCTGGATGTGCATGCTTTTGAAGTTGTTGAAGGTGACGAGTCTAGTCAGGGGCCTTAAGTTAAAACATTTAGTGGAGATTTTGCTACAGGGTGTGTTTCGACCCTGTTTGGTAAATTTTGAATTCATTGTAAATCTTGAGAATCTGGAGAGGTTGGGTTCATTTGTATCCGTGTTTAGATATGATGGAAGATGAAGAATGTTTTTTGAGTGTTAGAGAGGTTTTGTTCAGTTTGAAGAGTTCAGTGTGTTTTACGGCAATCAGTTTTATTTTTCCAGGTGGAGAAATTTTGAAACTTTGTTCGTTGCACCGAAATTTGTGTCAAGGTGGAGATTGTTGGGTTTTGTGACTCAAATCCGGTCCAAATTTGGTCTAGGGCTTCGGGTTTTAAAGTATTGGACTTGAAAAATGTCAAAATACGGTCCAAGAAGAAAAATGAAGGATTGACGGCACTGGACGATCGCCCGAGCGAGATGAGCAAAATTGGAACAGCGGATCCAACGACAGGCTTCTCGCCCTATTAAGCTCGAGCGACGCGCCACAAATCTTTTTTCTTATATTTCAATTTTACGCGATTCTTTGATCTAATTATCATGTTTTAGGGTTTTGGACGGTTCTCTTATAAGTAGTGAACTCTTTATTCAGTTTTGTAAGTAGAATATTGTATAAATTGTATTCTCTTTTCATTGGTTGTCAATAAAGTATTATGTTCCTCTATCGATTCATTTTCTTACTTGTTTTATTTTTAATCTTATTTTTCTTTGTGCGGTCTATATTTCATATCACACCATATCACCCCCTCAAATTCTTAACATATTCTATATTATTCTTACTCTTGCCATTGAGTTCTACTCTTACAATGTCTGTCGGCACTTGGAGAATTGCAAAATAAATTCTCTCGGCCCTAAATGAAGTTTCTGATTATTTCATATCAGAGCATGTTTGGATGGACTTATTATTAAATTGTTTTTTTGTATGTTGAACTTGATAAAAAAAATTATGAATCAATTTCAAGATTTCAAAGATGAACAAAAACCCAATTATTTATGTTTTCTTAAAATATTAATCTATAGTTTAAAACAATCTTCTAGATAGCGATATAAAATGTTTATTCGTTTCATTTGTCCTAGGTGTTGGTTTTCAAAGGATTAAATTTGGTTATTGTTGTATTATCAACATAATGATGCCAAGTAATAATGATCGTGTATTTTAATATTGTATGTTGATAATATGCTCTTAATTGGTTCTTCTATGAAGTTTACAAATGAGATAAAATTAGTTTTGAGTGGTAGTTTGACATGAAAGGCTTACAAAAAGCTAAAAGAATCTTAGGTATGGAGATAGAAAGAGGTACATCAAATTCTTTGTTGTTTTTACATCAAACTCCATATTTGTTGAAAGTGTCAAAGAAATTTGGCATAAATTAATGTAAGTGTGTTACATTGTCTTAGCAAATCATTTTGTTTTTGATTAAAGAACAGTCACCTAATAATAATGAAGAAGTAGAATATATGAGTAAAATTCTATACTCTAATGCTATTGGTTCTATTATGCATTTGAAGGTATGTACTAGGCCTCACCTAATCTTCGTCGTTCATGAATTTTGCAGGTTTATGTCTAATTTGGGTCCTAATCGTTAGGAGGCTTTCAAGTGGTTATCTAGGTATATATAGGGGTGTAAATGAATCGAATATGGATCAGTTCTGTCCATATTCGATCCGATGAAATCAGAATAATTATCCAATCTGATCGAATCTGATAATTCAATAGATATTTGATCGTTAAATTCATACTCGATTTGCTATGTTATCGGATATCCAATTCGATAATTGAATCCGAAAACGAATAAATTAGGGAGATAAAAAATTTATATTAGTCAACTTCTAATCCTTAGAATTAAAATGCCTAGATAGGAGTATTCGATGTAGGAGGTGGGAAATTGGGAACAATGAAAGCAACTCCAACTGTTAGCCCCTTTGGTTGTTTAATTTAAAAAATAAATTACTTTTTTATCTTATTTTAATTAATAAAAAAATTAAAAACTCTCCAAATATTTCAATCAACCATATTTCAATTTCAATATTATTTATTAATTGAAAACTATGAGTAAAGTATAATGCGAGTTTCAAAATGAAAAAAAATTATGTGTAATAAATTATGCAATACTATATAAAATATATTATATTATTATAACAAATCGGATCAAATTGTTATCAAATTGAATTCACCTATATCCATATTTGATTTATTTAGTTAAGGAATTATTGAATTTGGATCTTGCTCGTGTTATCAGGACTGAGGTCATAAACATATCTCCCGTTAATTTTATCGTATTCGGATTAAATTTAAATCAAAATTCAATCCATTGACAGCTCTAGATATATGAGAGGAACGAATAATGAAGGTCTAATAGTTATGTTTAGTACCTAGATGTAGTTGTGTATAAGTCAATTCGCAGTATACAAATGTAAGAACTATGTATTTCATGAGAGCATTAAACATATTGATTTTACGTTACATCTTATTAGAGATATTATGTTTCAAGGTGTTTCCAAGGTAAAGTCAAAATTCGTCTAATTATGTATTTTTGAACATTGGCACTTGTCAATAAGTTTCAATTTATATTTTATTGGATTATGGATTTAATTCTTGCTTGCAGGAAAGGATGGAAGATGCGAAGGAAGAGGGACAAGGAAGCTAAGAGTCTTCAAGTTAGGTGTACAAGGTTTCTTTGGTATCAAGGTTGAAATTTCTTGGACTATGATCAAGGGCGGAGCCAGAAATTTTTGTCATGGTGGACACAATTTATTGATATTGAACGTCGAGTTATTGTTGCACCCTTGTGCAATGCAGATCAACAATTGCATCATTTATATGAGATATGTCAAAAGGAAACAACAGAAATGAGGACTGACATAAAAGAGAGTAGTGGAATAGATAAGCTAACTCATTTGGATGAATCTGATAAAGAGAAAGAAGGTAACAAATAGATGTCTTTGACAACTTTTGAAATGAATAATACAAATTAACTAGAGAAACATTTAGGAACTTGTATGTTAGTCATTCAGTCTCTTAAGTCAAGTATTTATCTATAGGATGATAGCAATGAAGGTCAGAAGATGTGCATGAGACCTATGATAGTCTTGGTGATACATAATCCTACTGTTCAGATAACTCAAGACACAAACTTCGAGCTATATAAATGAAATGTTATCAATTATGTAGAAGTCCAAATGTTATGCTGAAAGAGTAAAAAGACAAGAAGGAGTAGGAGTAAGAAGTCTAAGTCAGTTTTTTTTTAAAGAATCTCTTCATAAGATTTTAACAATACTCAAACTTCAACAATCTCCAAATTTCAGCAATTTCAATTCAATAATACCTAAATTTCAGCAATTTCAACTCAACAATACCTAAATTTCAGCAATTTCTACTCAACAATACCAAAATTTAAATTCATAACGGTTGAATCTCTACACTACACCAGAACGCATAATTAAAAAACCATGTCATTCAAAAAACTCACTAGAGTCTGCAATAGGCCAATAGCCTAGAAGTCATTGCACAACCAACAATATTTAAATGCCATTGTTTCTCCAGTCAGCAATTTAAAAACCTATATATTCACAAATCACAAGAAGCCAACAATTCTTGATTATACATTTAAAAGAAGCCATTGAATTCAAAGAACTTGCGAAGAGCTTATACAATACAACCAAGAGAAAAACAAATGTAGAACTTCCTTTAACCTAATGTCAATATACGTTCAATATATGTGTATATAGGCCTAAAAACGAAGAAAGAAAGTTCCAAGAAAAGGGCAAAAAATGATGGGTTTAATGGGAAAACTTGACCTGTAGTTTTAGCAAGATGCAACAAAGAATTCACAGCAAAATCTCTTATTGCATACAAACACCAACTCAAAGAAGTATATCCAAAGGCTGCGAAGAGGAGCAGACTGACGGGTGCGAAGTGGGAGCAGGGGAGCAGTTGAGCATAGGATGGAGACTTGGAGTTGTGATTTGTGAACGAGGTTTAAATTTTTGGGATTGGGTTGGACCTGGAAACTATTTTGGGCTTTCTCTCTAGGGCTGGGAGCCTGTGACTTAGCTTATAACTAAAAAAAATCATAGCCCAAAAATTTGAGCTTAGAAGTTCAGGGTGGGCTTGGGCTTTACTGGGCTCCGCCCCTAACTATGATGACCAAATAAAATTCGGGGACAATGATCAAAAAACAACAACCCGATTAAACTTCATAGGCAAGGTAAACTAAAATCCAACTCCACAAAATAAGCACATGTTATGCCGGACCCAAGTCAAATGAACCACTTGGAGAAAAGCCACCAATTTGTTACTTTATGGCTTAATATAGTGTGATCAATCTAGATCATTAGATGAGATTGAATGAGAGATCAATAGCGAGCATTGGCGACGACTACTTCTCTTCTTGGTTGTGTATGTTTCATCTTTTTGTGAGATATTCTCCTTCATTCTTCTATGAGTGATTTCTGTGAGTGATTTCGAGTTAAAAGGGAAATTCTAGTTACTTTGTAAGCCATCTTTTGGAGCAGTCACACTAGAGATTGATAGTTTGGATTTGGTCCTTGGAGTGGTTCTTGTGAGACAAGAGTACACTGAACTCTTGCTACTTTTTAGCCATATTTGATTTTGGGAACTTGTATAGATTGTTGGCGATTTGGTGGTGTTGTTCGATAGGAGCTTCGAAGGCATTTCGTGTGGACGAGTTGATTTTTTGTATGTTGTGTTTCAATCTTCGGATTTTGTGTTTGATCTTGCCCTTTTGGTGTGAGATTTGTACTATTAGAAGGTATGACTTGAGGTTTTTATTTGGGAATACATCACTTTGTTAGAAAGAATTGACGGATGCAATGGTAGATGAAGTTGGGACACATGATGATTAGATGGAAAAGTTGATTGTATTCTAAACAGTTCAATGATAGAATATCTGTGACTAGGGGTGGGCGTGGGTTGCATTGGGTCTGTTTTTGCCCCAACCCAACCCAACATGGTCAGTTTGGTTGAAATTCAACCCAACCCATATGTCAGTCAGGTTGGGTTGAGTTGGGTTCGTCGGTTCGGGACAATCAAGAAATATTTGTAGAATAATCATATATCTATTGAAATGTCAAGGATTAAAGTAACTCCAAGTGAATTGAACTCTAAACAGATTATTCATACTGTTAGAAATATAATATAATTGAACCAAAACAATTAATTCCTTTTAACTAGCAATTTCACATAATTTAATTACCAGCGTTCATACGCTGGCTAGAAAATAGGGCCACGAGCAGATCACATTACAAAAATTAGCAACATTACAAAAATAGTAGAAATAATAACAATTGAGATGAAACTAGTACAATGTGGTCATGTCAACATTTATACATAATTGAAAAGAAAAACAAAGAGGGAGAAAGGAGAAAGAGTCAAATCTGGAGATTTCGAGGTCCCGTTTGAGCAAGTTAATTACAATATACTCATAATCTGACCGTGTTTATTCATTTCAAGGTTGCATTTGTTTCAATAATAATAATAATAAAATAAGTTTAAGAAATTAAGCAAAAACAAATCAAGAATTCAATTAATGAAGAAAAAATCAAGACCTTCTATTTTGAGAGCAATTCGAACATGCTAAGAACAAGAGCTATGCCAGTAGGAATAAAGCTTCAGCTTCTTTGGATCCTCACCAGTGCCACTTGCCTAAATACAATTACAAAATGTCAAATTCTGTTAACACAAAATTAAAGCTAAAACTAGTTTAAAAAAATTTACCAGTATCGGAGAAAGACCGATTGCAAGTTGAACACCACATAAATGAGGATGCTAACCAGTTTTAGCAAACAATCCACCGCCATTGAAGCTAACTAGTTGCAAATCATCAAGTGGTAAAAAACAAGCCTGACATCAAACGGCTAGAGAGACAAACGACTGGTGAGAGACGGAGAGAGAGAGAGAGTGAGTTGGAACTTGGTTTGAAAAATAAAGTTAGGGTTGCGTTTTGTGTTATATGAGTTGAGGTTGTGTTTTTTGTTTTGTTAGACTGGGTTCTCACAGTTTTTTTTTAAACTAAGTGGGTCGGGTTAGGTTGAGTTAGGTTAACTCGATTTTTAGGGTCAATCCATGAACTGACCCAATATGACCTGCTTCTTAACCCAAAACCCGAACCCAGCTGAAAAATCACAAAAAGTCGACCCAAACCGATCGGGTTGGATGGTTTAGGTGGGTTGGTTTGGGTTTTGCCCACCCTATATGTGACATTATATCTACTTTTCTGACAATGTAGCATGATTGTTTTTATTTGTTTGAAAAAGGAGGGCAATGAATATATGATGATTGCCTCTATAAACTCCCTTTATAAAAAAATAAAATTTTAAAAATACGAATTTCTTAATTTGACAACTATTAGGCCATGTTTGATAAGGTAAAATTTTCATAGAACTAGGAAAACATTTTTCATTTTCCATATTACCAAAAAAAAAAAAAATTAAGTGACCAAACGGTCACTGAAATTTTCAGTGACCGTTTGGTCACTGATTTTTTAATTTTTTTTCTATAAATACCACCATAATCAATTTTTTTTTATCAATTACCTAAAATTCTCTCATTATACTCTCTACAATTTATTATATATACTCTTCAATCTTCATTTATTTTATCAATTATCAACTCTCTACAATTATTTATACATTCAATTTCTATA
>CAIGRL010243413.1:0-13502 GCA_903798325.1 Fraxinus xanthoxyloides
AAAAAAAAAAAATAAATACAGTTGAGTTCTTGAGCCACACAGTTGAGTTAAATTACGTGTTGTTTATGTCGTGTTATGAATATTGAGGAAGAAAAGCAATGATTTTCAGTTTCCTTTACTTTATTGTTTACTTTTTCTAGGAAATCAAACATTTAATGAGACTTGCCTGAACAGATGAATACAGCTGAGCTCATGAGCCATACAGTTGAGTTAAATTCTGTGTTATTTATGTTTTGTTATGACTATTGAGGGAGAAAAGTAATGGTTTTCAGTTTCCTTTACTTTTTCTAGGAAAACAAACATTTAATTAGACTTCCCTGAACATCAACCAGAATTCTTCATAAAAACTTAAAATTTCTAGAAGACTAGTTCTCTGCATAATGATGGATCAAAAACCTGAAATTAGCTTTAAATTGAAAAATTAATTCGAAGATATCCACAAAATAAATTCAAAAGAAGGCTTAGAATCAAATCACGACCTACCTAAAAAATGATTGTTCTCCAGAAGAAATTCAATTTCCAAATCCGATTTACTGTAATTGTATATAAAAGAAATTGAAACTCAGAAAATATGCAGAATCAGAAATGTTAATGTATGAAACATAAACCTGATCGGAAATATGAATTTGTGTATTAGGGCTTTATACTTTTTGTAACACTAACAAAAATTCGAGAAACTGTAACGTTTGCATGTGCTGAAATGAAAAATTCAAATGTGAACGGTTAATTTTGTACAAACCCTAAGCTGAAGTCTTGAAAGTCTCTCACTGCGTGTTTCTCTCACAGCTTCTCTTGATTGATTCGAGATTGACTAAAATGGCGGCAACAATGCTATTTTAAAGTCGGAGCTTCATTTTATAGCCGTGATGGTGGCCCGATTTTATTTTAGGCATAATTGCAGAAGTGGTCCCAAATATTTCAAACACGTGCAGATTACATCCAGATCTTTAAATCGTACAAGTAGAAGTCCCAAACGTTTCAAAAATGTATGGCAAAAGGATCTTTGGACAGTTTCTATCCAAAATTTGTTAGTTGATCAAAAGTCAAACATTTAACCCTTCATTTTAACAATTTTAAAAATGACGAAATAATAAATCTATATTTTTCACGTAAAACAATAAAAATAATTAAATAAAAGAAACAAAAGAATAAGAATAAGAATAAAAAAAATGTCTTCATCTACTTCCCCCCATTAATTTAATTATATTTATTTATGATAACTTTTGTTTATGGTTTTGGTTTTGATTTTCATAAAGAGTTTCTTCATTATCTTCATCTAAAAGTTTTTCTAACGAGTCAAAATACTTTTCAAAAATGGTGCAAAAGATGCTAATTTCGGCATTATCAGCAATGGGGTTCCAAGGTAACAATTCTACAAAACTCTGGTACACGGACTTGGGGGCCTCTAATCACATGACTAATAATCCCACCACTTTGTGTTATGTTCGGCCCTATGCTGGTCAATCTAGTATTCAAACTGTCATGACAGTTCTTTGCCAATGGCTACTGTCAGAGATGCCTCTTCTAAGTTCACTGATGTGTTTCTTGCTCCTCAGCTTTCTACGAATCTTATTTATGTTGGCCAATTAGTTGATAACAATTGTGCTGCTAATTTTTCTGGTGATGGTTATGTTGTGCAGGACCAGGTCACGGGGGAGCCGATCGCGAAAGGACCTAAAGCGGGGGGGCGCTTGTGGTTCCACTATTTTTGCATGTTCCATCTTTTTCTCTAGTTTCTTCTATTAAGTTTTTTGCTTTTAATAACGTTTCAGATCTTAGTATAGTGTGGCATCATCGTTTAGGCCATTAATACTTAGATATTATCCCATGTATTGAACTCTGGTTTACTTGGTAATAAAGGTCGTTCTTCTTTATCTCTTGAATGTGCTTCTTGTAAACTTGGTAAAAGCAAAACTCTTCCTTTCCCTTCCCTTCCCTTCCCTTTGCATGCTAGTAGAGCATCTCACTGCTTTGATCTTATCTATAATGATGTTTCGGGACCTTTCCTGGTTAGTTCACATGAAAAATTTAGATATTATGTGACTTTCATTGATGATTATTGCAAATTTACTTGGGTCTACTTTCTTTGCTCTAAATCTGAGGTCTTTCGTACTTTCACTCAGTTTTTAGCGTATGTTGACAATCAATTTTCTGCTTCTATCAAGACATTACGCACATATTTCGGTGGTGAATATTTGTCTACTGAGTTTCAGGCATTTTTGGCTTCTAAGGGTATTATTCATCAACGTTCATGTCCTTCTACTCAACAAACTGGAGTAGCTGAACGCAAAAATCGTCATTTCCTAGATGTACGTATCTCTTGTTAGAATCTTCTGTTCCATCTATGTTTTGGGTAGAGGCTAGGAAAACTGCTACTCGATTAATCATTTACCTTCTCAAGTCCTACAGGTGGAGTCTCCCTATTTCCGCTTATTTGCTAAGCAACCTAGTTATGATAACCTTCATACCTTTGATTGTGTATGTTTTGTTCATTTACCTCCTCATAAGCAACATAAATTATGTGCTCAATCTGTCCGATGTGCTTTCTTGGGATATAATGTGTGTCAAAAGGGATTTGTTTGATATGATCCTAAATTACATCGTACATGCATTTCTACAAATGTTATTTTCTTTGAAAATCAACATTTATTTCCTGTGTCCTCAGTGCCATCCTCTTCTACTATGGTTCTTCCCTTCTCAGATCTTCCTCCAGTCAGTTCTCGTTTTAAAATATGTAGTTGTATACGAGACGCTCCTGCCTGCAGTCTTTTCCGGTGGCTCACCCAATATCTGATCCTACCACGCTCTAGTCAGTTGCAGCATCTCCAATGTCTTTGGTAAGTCGCTCTTCTCAAGTGTCTGTACCCCCGAATAGGTATGGATTTCCCTCTTCTAGTTCTGGCAATTCTATTTCAGCTCTTACTGCTACATAGTCCAACTTTGATATTCCATCATGCTACTCACACGCTGCCAAACATGATTGTTGGCAACAAGCTATGCAAGAAGAAATTGCCGCTCTAGAGGCCAATCACACCTGGGACATTGAGCCATGTCCTCCCACTATTGTTCCTCTAGGTTGCAAATGGGTTTACTCAGTCAAGGTTCGATTTGATGGAAGTTTAGATCGTTACAAAGCACGGCTTGAGGCACTTGGGAATATCAGGAATATGGTGTCAATTATGAAGAGACATTTGCTCCTGTGGCTAAAATGACTACCGCTCGAATGATTCTAGCTCTTGTTGCTTCCAGTGATTGGCCACTACATCAGATGCATGTCAAAAATGATTTTCTTCATGGGGATCTTAAAGAGTGTATTTATATGAAACCACCCCGGGATTGTTTCCCTCTCCGACTTCACACGTGTGTAAGCTTCGTCGCTCTCTTTATGGTCTCAAACAAGCTCCAAGTGTCTGGTTAGATAAATTCCGCACACTTTATTCCAATTTTCATTCAATTGTTGTCTACACTTCTTTCCTTATTTTAGCCCACTATTGTTTTCTTAGTTCTCCATTTATTATCATGTACAGTTAGCATACATTATTTGACATATTATAGTTTACATGTATAGGGCTAGAATCGTGCGGGAACTTATTTGCTTTCCATTTATAGCATCCTTGTAATGTCTATATATAATATACAGAACTCAAGGCCAGCTCATTCGGCCATTTACACAATATTTTGACAACGTAAATTACCTTAAAATGCCAAAACTTATGGGCCACTTTGATGTGGGTTCTTTCACAATTCCATCGCAAGAATGAAATCCAAGTTAGCCCGAGTCAATTTGTTGGACTTGGAAGACAATTTTGGCGGGACAAAATATTTTATAATTTTTTGTTGGGATCTGCATTGGCCCCAGCAACATACTTTCCATTCTTGTGAGCTTCTGGCGGAGTGCAGTACGAGAAATGTGGAGTGGGAATATTATATCTATTACTGATGTCGTCGTCGTTGCTATTAAGACAATAATGGTGTATCCTAGAATAAGCTCCCACATCATGAAGGAGCAGAATCAACTGGCCACCACCGCATTAGCAGCTCATTTGACTCCATGTTTCTTCTTATGATTAATAATCAAGTGTTGAATGAAAGTGAACAGAATGGAGAATGTGGTGCATTGTAGTACATCTTCCTGATTTTTGTTGAGAAGCTATAACAACTGGAAATAATGTAGGAAGTTATTGATGTGGCTGATAAACTGCAGCAGTCAGGATTATCTAGTTTTTGGAAGTTCCTCTTGTTTGACAGTTTCAGTGACATATTTAAAATGTTGACAGCGTTGTTTACTAGTTTCGTTAGTTTTGAAGCATCTTTGAATGTAGGAATGTGAATATTGTTTTATGGATTGAAGTGCTTCGACGTCTGATGCTATTAATATCATTTGTGTGTGTGTTATAGTATCAATGCACACCCAAATTTTATGCCTTACTTTGATTTATTGCTATCAGGCTGATAGTGGAAAGCTGGGAGATTCAGATTGCTCCCCCATTCTACGAACTGCTGATGAAGATCTGGAGGGCGATATGTGTCTAGTCAGGTACGTTTTGGATGGTACTACGGATTCCTTCTCCGCCTACGGCATCGGGGCTTTATTGGCCAAAGAATAAACAGAAGCGTTCTGATGCTGCAGTATCTGTGCAAGACAGTCTCCTCGCCCTTGCAGAACTTCATCGTTGCCAATCAGATGGTATTCTAACTTGTTATCTGATCGTTGTTACTTTAAATAGCTGCGTACACCTTTACAAGGGTTATGACACTGATGCTTTTAGTAAAGTGTGTTACCTTTCTAGAGCTAGAATTGTAATAGAAGTTATGATTAGGATATTGCTTCCTTATAGGTATGTACTAGCGTTCAACTGCCAGGCATATGCTACATTGTGTCGCGACTTTGATTGTCTTAGTGCTATGGTTAAGTTATGATCCCAACTGCAGTTGTCTCGTCGATGTTACTCAGAAGCTGGCAATTTTAACCATTTGTGGTGGCGGTGTTGTATTTAAAAGATTGAGACGCCAAAAATTCTAACAATTGTGTAGAAATTTCTTGCAATGATAAATATCAACCATACAATTCTTGTAGTATATACAGTGTGAGGGCAATGCTGGACCACGCAATGTTCAATATTGGAAAAAATGCACCACTTAAATTCTGTGCGCTATGTAGCGGTTGATCAAGTTACTTTTTCATTTAATGGAGTAAATTTGCAAGAGTAGTTATAGCATTAAGTGGTGCAGTAAATGTAATAAAACATATTTTCATACGCACAATGCTTTTCAATAGGACCATTTCACACCCTTAACAACCCTGAATAATCTAATCGAACCAAAATCTGAATACAAGAAAGCAGAAAGAACCAATTATCTTCACATCCTCATTTAATTATTGAAACTGACATCACGGCATGAAACATAATTCAACGCATAAACCTTTCTTCTGATGCATCTCTTCATCTGCAATATGAAAAATCATGTTTCAGGATAAGAGTGTATTTTTATGTTCTGTACACTGAATTTAATATGGCAAAAGCACCTGGTTTTTGAGCTTCCAAGAGTAAGCTCGAGACCATCTGAACCACACTCCTCATGGATCCTCTCTCCTTCCCATGGCTTTACAAGGCCTGTTGTGTTGCTTCCAAATGCAAACTCATTTGAAATCGCTTCGGCCATAGGAACATCAGCTGTATGATCGGAACCAGCAGCAATTGCAGGGGAGCAGGTCCCACTTTGTCCTGGAGTACACATGAGAGATCCACCTCGGGTCAAATCTTTCACTTTGAACCCAAAAGGATTTGATGAAACAAGGCTAAATGTTGGAGATGTTGGTCCACTTGGAGGGATTTGAACTGCAAACCATTTTGAATCGGGAAGGATCGGTCGACCAGGGCTTGGTGGTGTAGACGAGGGAAAGAGTGAGTTGTGGGGTCCTACCCATCCGGAGCGAGCAAAAGAATCATCCCAGTCGGTCCTGATTCGTGGGGTTTGAGAAGTTGGGGAGCTCACAGGAGGGGTAACAGGAGCACTAATAGAACCTCCATGCATATACTGATGTAGAAACTTTGAGGATGAAGCAGATGATGCAGATGAGAGGTTTCTGAGCCATGGGATTAGGGAATTCCCATCTCCATTTATGCTAGCAGCATACGAGGAAGAAGCTGGGCTCGGGAACGAAGAAGAACCTGGGCTCGGGTTGTATGAAGTGCACGGACTTGGTTGGTAGGAAGAGCACGGAGTTACTGATGCAGAACCACCTATAATATCCATATTCTCGACTGGTTTGCATCCCTGACGAAAAAATGGAAAATAATTAGATAAATTTGAAGAATAGCTGAAAATTTAGTATGTTAGAATAAACTCTCACTGTCATCAACTTATCAGGTGTAACCTTCTGAAATCCATCCGACGGTTCTCTCAAATCTCAGCTCATCTATAACCAGTGTGACAACGGAACAGAATTTTACCAAAAAAAAAAATTAAAAAAAAATCTTGAAGATTATAAAGGATTTCGGCAGCCTCTCAAAGTCAATATGTCCATTCGTTGAGAGGAGAGGAGGGAATTGAAAGAAGATTAGTAGAAGAATGAACATTGGTGCAAGACCCTACTAAGTACATACTAGCCTTCACCCAAGAGTTGCAACATATGGAATTCACAAAAATAACAAACATCTTCTGTACAATGTGGCAAGCAAAACCTGTCGTATTTAATTTCAAAGTTTTTTCAAGGATGACAGCACAAAAGCATACCTTTGAGCTGAAATATAGTATCAAGCATCTTCAAATTCCTTATCCAAACAAAATGAAGAGCTAATGAGCTATCCACCTCAACACAGCATCTTTATTGAACAGAAACAAACACCTTTAATGAGCTATGAAGAGCAACTACCACTATCAAGTACGTGTTCATTTATCAGTTCTCAAGCCCCACCAAGATTATTTTACGACTCAAGCACAGGCACTTCAACCGAGAGAGATGAACAAATTAACACGATAATGATGAATTGCATTATTCATGCTCATGTGTTCTAAAAGTACAAATACAATTCTTCACCTCGAGATTTTCAAATATTTGAGGCTATAAATTAAATCCATAAAGGGATTTTAGTTAAAGCACATGGACACCTAATCTTCGCAATTCACGCGTCAACAAAGATAAAAGAGGAACAGAGAAGAAAACACTACAGTTCCCACCGGATCTAAAGTACAATGGCGAAGTAAAAAAAAATCGTGAAGCACAAGAATCTCACACGATGAATGTCATATAAAAATGAAGTAGATAAAGAAAGGTACCTTGCGATAGGTGGTTCCGTCGGGCTCGACAGTCCATCCGGCCTCATTGCAAAGGGCCTTAAGGACCTCATTGTTGTCGCAGTGTTTGGGGAGCTTGTAGTTGCCGTACATACGTAAGCCGGCAAAAATCTTGGCTGCTATAGCCCTCCTCCGCCTCTCCCGCCGCTTGTTGTTCTCCCTCTCCTTCCACGTCGGCAGTCGCGTCCCTGTCATTCTCGCAACTCCACCTCAATTAACTGCCCCCTTTTATCTTCTGTTTTGATCACTCAACCCCTTCGCGTTCTCGAAAATTCTGGATTACTGAACGAAATTAAGCAGTGTCCACAAATCAGAAAGAAAAAAAAATTTCAGCAAATTCCCAAGAAAAAGCTTTGGTTAAAGCAGAATTTGTGTTGAAAAATGCAGGTGAACAATGAAGGAGGGTGGCAGAATTGCAGAGTAATCGTGGGCAATGAATTATGATCTACATGAATTCGAAGACTCATATGATTAGTGTAGCAACGACTGAGGACTATGTCTATGACTAGCCAGTGGGGCCTCTGATATTTTAAGGGCTTCATTGCCATAAATACCCTTTTACTTTTTTAAGTTAAAAAGTGAAAAAGTGATAAATCTAAAAATAAAAGTTGATTGAAAGAACAATGAACGTCTTTCAATAATAAGCCATTTATCACCTTTTCCCCCCTCTAGAATACAAATAATACTCCCAAATTGCAAATAACATTTATTTGAATAAGTTACATGTTTTACTCGTTAAAATATTTTTATTAATAATAGTTCAACTCGTTATCTCCACAAGTGAACTTCATTGATTTTGACATTTTAATCATGATATAATTTGATAAAATAAGAATATTAACCACATAAATTTTTCAATGAGTTATTCACGTTTTTAAAGGTTAAAGTACTTTTATTTTGAGTAAAAAATACTTTGACCATGGTCTAATTTGCTTTTCATTTTTTTATTTTATTTTTTACTGAAAAGTTAATAAGGTGAACAACTTGTTTAAAGGGCATTTAGGAACTTTTACTT
Source organism: Fraxinus xanthoxyloides (assembly GCA_903798325.1). Taxonomy (NCBI): domain Eukaryota; kingdom Viridiplantae; phylum Streptophyta; class Magnoliopsida; order Lamiales; family Oleaceae; genus Fraxinus; species Fraxinus xanthoxyloides. The sequence goes on from CAIGRL010243413.1 coordinate 8,315, forward strand.
TTTTCCTCCCATCACCACCGAAAACAGAAACAGCGACAGAAGTAAGTGGGATAAGAGGGACCACTTGCCGGAAGCGTGACTTGCTGACATCATGTCAACGTGGCACTACTTCAACTGCCGCCGCACGTGGCGAACGCTCCGCTATCGGCGTGGGATTCGAGGAAAGTACCCATTTTGCTCTCACTTTCACGTGACCCCTGTAGTCCTGGACGATTACTACACTGGCTCTACCATAAATCGAGCTTTTCCAGTTTGATCCCCGTTTCTCTCAACACTTATTTTTTACCATATAATTTTCAATAAAATAAAATGACGTGCAAATCCAAAATTTTTCACAACATCACTTTTTAAAATACATTTTTTCCTAAAGAACGTGCATCAAAGAGGAGCTTATTATTATTTTAGGAATGTGTTAGTTATTATGAAGTAAGAATGAAAAGCATACTTATTATTTGTTTCATCAATTGTACTACACTTACGCTCTTTCATGTGGTAATATCGATACTCTTGATTTAACTTTTAAACATTTATCACATCAGTGCACAAATTTCTTTCACATGGGAGAATGTCAACCACATTGTCAAGAATAATGTACATATTAACTTAAATGTCATTCAATTGCACAATTGACAATAATCAAAATACAGACATAAAGTTGGACCTACATTATGGGAATGGTGAGGAAATCATCAAGTTCACGTCAACAGCTTTACATTTTCTTTTATCTTCAAGAAATAACAACATGGCCCAAACAGGGTGTGTCTGTTAGTCGGAATAAGTTCAAAACCTCGACCTTTTCCTCTAGTAATTCATCTTCTTTGGCGTCATTCATATACATATAAGAGGATCAAACAAAACTCTTACAAGAAGAGAATAAGTTCAACTTATCATCAAATTGATCTAATTATTATGTCTTCGATCAACACTTCCATAATCCATTTTCAAACTGCCTCAACCGGTGGCGGAGCCAAGACTTGATTATGGATAGATTTTGCGTAAAACACATTTAACAGTTGCGAAATATCAAACATGCTTATCTTATTCTTAAAGTTCAAATAAATAAAAAGTTGCCTCCAATAACACTCAACATTAGCTAATGAATTGCCCACAGTAGCAAACTAGGAATGCAAACAAATTGTGCAAAAAATTGAACAACCTAATATACTAACACGACATTCTTCTTACTAGATGACAACATGGAAGCCTTGCGTGAAAATACATGGAATGAGCTGAGATCACCTCATCGAACACACCTCAACTAATTCAATTCTAGAAAATCAGCTATCCTCGTTCTTTTTGTTTGAAAGGTGCTATCCTCATTCTTAAACAAAATTGTCATGCGCAGATGAACTTGTATATATTCTTCACAATCTCCTAAATTTAATTCAACTGAAAAACAGCTTACAAATGGAATTTTTGCCATTACAAAAGCTTCAATTAGAAGGATCCAATTTTAAAAAACACAGTTTCAAAATCCAGTAGCAGAAGGGGTAAGTGCACCCCGCCCTTCCCTCGTCCACTGTCTATCTAATGGTAAAGCTCACTGATTTTGAGCATAAAATGCTCAAAGAAATTCCTTCATAAAACAAAAGCACTATGCTGTATTTTCTAATTTTGTGAGCTGTACAGTAGTAGATAATAATCATGAAACAAAATGAAAAACTAAAGAAATATGAACTTAGGCCTGTAAACAGCAGACATGCGAAATGGAGAAACAAGAAATCTAACATCAGGGAAAATAGTACTTCTTAAACAAAATAGACTGGGATTACCCAAATGCTGATGCAAATAATGGATTCTAAAGAAGCCTTATGATACATTGCAACTGAGACGGATGACCTCCTTCAATAACCGATTAACAGAGTTCTTAATTTCATCAGACACTGTCAACTCTGGAGGTACTGACTCCATAGCATACATAATGATGACTTTCATCACATCAGCCAAATATAAAATCTTGGTACCATCTTTCAAGCCAATTTTATTCGCAAGCTTGCATGACATTTTAAGGGGGCATTTCTGGCAAACCTGAGAAAATCAAGTGAATTTTAAAACCTAACTGGTGAATGTGAAAGATAATTGACAATGCATAAAAACAGACATCATAATACTTTTAAAGTGCAATGTACAAATAAAAAAATTGTGGAGGCAATATTTAGAGGGGTAAAATTGACTCACTGTATTCTCCTGTATATTGAAGAATCCGCGCAATCTTTTAGAAGAAAAGACAGTCTTCTTTCCAAGGGAAGGGCATCCAAAAAGAGCCACCGTTTTAAGATCACTAGCAGACAACCATCTGATACACCAATTTACAAGATTTGGGAGCTATAAGACGCAGAGTGGAGAATTTAGTACAAAAAAATGGCATTTACCTTAATTATACAAGCTTATCAAGAAAATATAATGTTTTAAGAACCACCCTGGCCATGGACATAGAAAAAGTAAGGGTGTGTTTGAGCCACATTATTTTGGAAGAATGTTTTTTGGAATAGTATATTGATGGAGAATGTGTGGTTGAAAAAGAAGAAAAAGTTTGACGTGATGAAAAATATTATTTTATTGAAGAATATGTGGTTGAAAATGAGAATGAAATTTTTTAATGTGGAACAAACAGGGGCTAAAAGTTCCAAGGGTCAAACTGGTGGTCAGTATGCTAAACAGCCTCAAAATAAATTCCAAGAGTTAAACTGCCTATCTCATGCGGAGGGGATGAAAGAAAAAAGAGAACTCGTGGAAGTAGGTGCAGAAACGAAGATAGATGGTTGGCTCTAATTCACTTAACATGCCCAGCTAAAATGGAGAGATACCAGATTATGCCACGCAAGGAGGACCATTTCTCAGTATGGTGGAAGTAAAATTGAATAAGCTCTGCAATTAGGACCATAATTTTACTGTATTTTCGTCTCTTCTTCCCATCTCTTCCTTTTTGGGTGGTATAAAGTAAATAATAAAAGCTTATCAAGTATACACTCATCACCAACTCAAGTTGTAATGAGCCAATATGCAACAGAAAACGTGTCTATCCACCACACATCATCAATTTTCTTCACTTCTAATAATCTTATTCAACCTCTTATGATATGGTACATAAAAAGAACACTTGATTCGTCTCACTTTATTTGCAGGATACAAGTGAACCTTTTGAAGTAAGTAAGGAAGAGTATCAAAATGGTAAGGTGGGGGGGAGAGAGGGAGTAACTCACACACGCACAAATTAGTCCAACACAAATAATAACCTTGGCTCTTTAGCTCACCACAAAAAAGGGAAATTCATTGACGTAGCAAATAAAAAACCTACATTCTATAGCAGATGGAAACATGGTAGTGTTTCCCAATTTTGTGCAGTTATCTTCACAAGAGAATGAAAGATTTTCCTAGTTTATAATGAAAGCGACCTCACCCAGGAGGGATGGAGTGGGACAGGACGAAAACAGTTCGAACTTCACTTGTTAGTACAACAGAACAAGACATGCCCACATGAGGAGAGGAATGCAAAAAAGAGAAGACTGTAAAACACTACGATCATTTATTGACACTTGAAATGGTTTTTGTGTATTTTACTATCCAATCTTTACACTAGAACTTCAACTTCAAAATTGCAGTAGCTTACCTCTTCTCTTACTGTTTGCTAATAATTTTTTCACATAATAACACCAAGTTGGAACTTGTGGGACAGATAACAACCCCTAAATCATGTGTCCTGCAATATAGCTAGCATATTATGTTAAAAACATAGAACTAGAAATTTCCATTAGGCAATATAGAATTTTATCTCATACAATAGTCCGTATATATACAAGTCTCCTACAATCAATCTGAAAAACAAACAAATGAATTTTAATATATTCACAAAATTTAGGATGCCTTAATATGTTCCTTGTATTCTAAGTACATGAATCTTTGAGCTTGTGATACCATTAGAATAAAGTAACTCAATCGTCATATTTAAAATGTAGAATATAAGAAACAGCAATTCAAAAAAAAAACAGTTAAGATAAAGAATACACCAAGTGCAATAGAACAAATTCTCACTTTGCAATCTCCTGGTTATCTTTTCCGAAAGTCACGGCCGCGTGCTTTATAAATTCACGAGCATAACTGTTCTCGAAACAAGTGGGATCAAACTTATTCTTCCGCAATAAACTTGAATCCTTGAAGTACCCATCCTTGTACAGATGATGCGCGAACAATTCCATATCAGGGGAAAGCTTTTTGTAAACTCTTGGATCTTCAATTCCATAAGCATATATCTCAGCCGAATTTTTATTTTTTCTCAACCCATTATTCGTAAACAATGCATATAAACTCGATTTAACCCCATTTTTCGAAACCCCGTCTAATGATGGAATCTTTCTCTTCAAAATCTCTCTCGGTTTTTCCTCGTTCAAACCCCTCACTTCTTCCTCCAACTTCTTCAGTTTCTTCTTCAACTCCGCATTTTGAGTGTCACTTTCAAATTCACTCTCGCTATTTCTAATATCTCCTGAAAGCCCAACAGCTTGTTTGAAGTAAACGCTCAATCGATCCTTCGCTTTCTGACTCTTTTCCTCACAATTTCCAGACTCTGTGTGCTCAAAAAGAGCTAAAAGAGAGAAGTTTCTTTGAAAAATAGAAGAAAGAAATGAAAAATGGTTGCGATTTGAAGAAATTGAGGTTAGTATATGAGGATTTGTGAAATACAGCGAAGGGCTTTGGAGCTTGAAAAGTGTGTGAAAATGGCGACCGCGAACTGTTCTCTGTAAAATCATTCTGGGTTATTGTGAGGGATTTATTCTGTGAAGATGATTTTGGTGTTTCAGACTGGAAGATATGAGGTTGAAGAGTGAAAACGCTGAAGTGCACAGAAATAGTGAGGGTTTTAGGAAAATGATCAACCTTGCCGAAGGCTTCGAAAGTGACCACAAATTGAACTTAACCTAAAAATTTGTATAGTAAATAAAAATATCAATAATGTGGAGTTTATTTCCTATCTACACATAAAAGAGTGAAGAGTGAAGAGTGAAGAGTGAGTTTCGAGGTTACTATTCATAAGTCGAATCGAGCCAAATGATTTTATGGCTCAGTTAAGTCGATTTTTTTTTTAACGTTTGATTAAACATCATACATAGGCTTTACGGCTCGGTTCATAAGCCAAGTCAAGCCAAGTCAAATGGCTTTATGGCTCGGCTCGACTCGACTAAGTCAGTTT
>CAIGRL010243414.1:0-12317 GCA_903798325.1 Fraxinus xanthoxyloides
AATTCATGGAAAAACTTGAGTTTTATAATTTAAACATTGAAGCCTGATTTTTGATTTCGTAAAAGATAATCCCTGACCCATAAATTTTTCCCCAAGTTTTATGGTAAAATTTTCTAATTTCAAAGCGTAACTTATTGACGCAAATTGGTAAAGGCCCATTAAAACCAAGTCCACCTTATTATTCAAATTAGAAATTAGGTAAGCCTAATTCTCAAACCAAATGGTGAGATTTATCATGCAATAGTGGGTTAGTTGGATACTAATCCACTTATACTCTGGTATCATATATACAAAGATTATGCAGAATTCTTTGCAGAAGGAATAGGTGTGGAACTATAGACAAGAATCCCATATGGAAGACCTAGTACCTCTTAAGAGTTCTGACTGGAAGAGAGACAGACAGCCAATTTCTGTTCCATTTGTTTGGGAAGAAAAACCTGGGACACCCAAGAAAGATTGGAAACCAAGCCCTCGACCGATTAAGCCCGTTGCACTGCCAGTTAAGCTTGTTGTATCTATTCCCTTTGGATGGGAAGAGAAGCCCGGAAAACCACTTCCATTTTTCTCACAGTCACAGCCGGAATCAGAACTTGCATTGCAACAGACAATGAGCATCGGCTTCACATCACCTCCCAGGTTCTCCGACAGTCAAGATGAAGAATGGAGTGAGGGAGACATTGAAGATAACAGAGAAGGAGATGGTACGCTGGATTCAGAGATTGACACTTGCAGTTTCGTAACGGGCAATTCCTTAAGCTCCGCTCCATCTTTCCTAGCCAATGGCCTTATATCAAGCACAGCACTCTCCAATTCAGTTCCCAAGCAGCAAAATCTACTTACACTGACAACAATCAATGGTGGGCAAGTCCAAACTCCTGGTTCACCAGAAACAGAAAGCAGTACAAGCAACTATGCAAACAGTAACCACAAGCTTGGTTGGAGCTTCGTTCTTGGAGTGGCTCTTTCCTCTTCTAGCACCTCGGTCAAGTTTCCTTGACAACGGTGGCTGCTTAGAGAAGGACACTTCTCCCACAGCAGATGTACAAAATATAGATTCGCTACGTGAGAGCAACGGAAGTCTTGTAAGAAGACCACTGCTGACGCTTGGAGAGATGATAATGATGAGCAGAAGAATGAGTTACAAGAGAGAAGCAAATAAAATTCCTAAACAGCCATCCATGGTAAATTTATTCTTCCCTGCTTTTCCCTAATGGTTCAATCAGCAGTAATTAGATGTTCTTATTGCTAGTAAACACCATATATATAGTAGAATTACCTGACTGCACCAATCTACACCTCTGGGTTGAGAAGGCTTTTAATTCTGCACCTTATGTACGACAGGATCTTATTAAGGGGAATGCATTGGGTTGCTGCATCTTTGGACCTGGCAACGGCATCAGTGGATTGCACAGGAAGTGGAAGAGGCAGCTGCAACTAAAACTGATGTAGAAAAGTTGGCAATCTGGTTTATATTTCATGCAATTATTTTGCTGCAACAATTCAAACTCCAGTTCATTCCGTTCTGATGTGGGCATATTAAATTATTGTGTGTTACTGCATGTAACGAAAAGATTTGAATTACTTCAATAACATCAGGATTGTGACTGCAAATAAAACAATGATGATGACACCTTAAATCTTCAAAACTTGCAATTAGTATAAAGCCTGGACATTTAGGTCCAATAATTCGAGTCTCATAATGTTTTATGCAGATCATTTACAAGTTTCAACAACTTTACAGATTCTTTCTATTACTAGACGAATCTGCTTTTCATTTAATGTTGCAAAACAGCATCTGAACCATCCAGGTTCAATACAATGGCAGGCTGACCCAGGCGTTACATTAATCTTGGCTATATTTGAAAGTTTATCCCAGAGCTCAAGCTCCCCTTTCTCATTGTAAGGGCTGATTAATCTGCTCATATCTACCCAGCAATATAAACCTGCACTGCTTTTTGCGGATTCAATTCCCAGCTCTCTCAAACCCTCTATGAATAAATCGTGCATCTTCTTTATTCTTTCTCTATTTGTCTTCATGTATTCCCGGGTAAATTTTGTATCAGAAAGCATCGAAACTACTAGTCTCTGGGTTGGAGCTGAAATGGAAGCAAATCTTGCTAATTTCCTGGAAGCAGCCAAAACATTTTCATTGAAGGAATATATAACTCCGACTCTGAAACCAGGGAGAGAGAGATCTTTGGACAGCCCATATATGATATGAACCCTATCCCTGTCAGAATCTTCAGAGTTGAGTATCTGCGCCATGCTTACAAATTCCTCATTGCCATATGTTGAACCAGCAAATATTTCATCCGATATTATATGAATGTTCCTCTCTCTAGCAAAGTCTAGGAGATCGTAGAGCATATCTATGGACAGCAGGTTTCCAACTGGATTAGAAGGATTCGAAATGAGTAATCCACGGACCTTTTGACCTCGTTTTCTTGCCTGATTAAAGGCTTGATCAAGAGCCTTTATACTTAAAGTGAAGTCATCACAGCTACGACAGTGAACAGGAATTAGCTCCACACCTGTTCGCCAGCTCATGTCCCTATCAAAACTGCAGGTAGGTAATATAGTTACTTACGGGCTTAAAGTTAGAAAAAGGAGAAATGCAGAAGAAAATCAAACTGAAAGAAAGCAAATAATAAAAGAAGAAATGAACTCAGAATTGGAAACAACTCGATCCAGCCATAAGTGAAAATATAGAGTAATCATAAACTCTACACTATTGTAGAATAATAGGGAATATATATTACCCAGGATAATAGGGTGTGGGAACAAGGAATGCATTCCCTTGGTCGGCCAAGCAAAAACTGAGTATCTCAAGTGCAGGAGTTGCACCAGATATTAACACCACCGATGATGGATTAAATGATATCGTTCTTCCCATAACTTCAGTCATAAAACCTGCCATGGCCTGAAGATTTTGAAAAATATTTACATATATTGGCAACTGTAACATAGTCGATTATGAATTGGAACAGAAATCGGGATAGCAAATACAAATTACTACAGTCCAATGTGCATGAATTCACTGAACAGAACGAAATGAAGGACATTAATGATTATTGAACACAGGAAGCATACATGTACGTAGATAAACACTATTTGCCTCATTCAACTCAAAGAGATGAATCTGAAAGATTTGAAACCATGCATGAGATCACTAACTAATTGTTTCTCAAAAAGGCAATTATAATTTTCTTTTTGGTTCCTCTCTTTTAGGCTCCTACATGCATGTAAAGTTTAAATTACTCATTCACAATAACTACCGTTTAAGAGCCCCAGTGAGAAGTCAACATTGTGAACTAACATAATGCATCCATCGTAGTCAACCACATATAACATGGGTGAGAAAAATTTCAATGGCGAAACAATATCATCAATGAACCCATGTGCTCTCAAGTATCAACTTCATGTGGCCTAAATGCCAAAAAATAAAAGAAAGTGATATTAACAAGCATGTCTGGCTAAGCTTAAATAGTTTATATATAAGTAAGTTTCAAATAAACAATTCTTTTATTGATCAAAATAAGAAATAAGCAAGCTACTCTCTAATCAAGTAACTTTCTATGTAAAAGTAAGAAAAAAAAAATGCAACTTATCCAAATATGTTTGGACACAGGAAATTACTCATAAGCCGAAATATTTCTGAACATGAGTCACATTATGGCAACATCAAATAGCATTTACAGGCTTAAACTATTACTCAAAATTTCAAATTTATTGCGAGCCTTTTTACATTTCTGATCAAAGATTATAACATTGATAGCTTAATTACACATTACCACTTTAAGCTCCATCAGTCCATCCGAGGGTTGGTATGTCGCAATTCCACAAATATTCAGATCATCGCCCCCTTCTCCGAGCATTGAAGCACTCAAATTTTTCGAAAGCCACTCCTCAATCAAATCTAAAGATAACTTGAAAAGGAAGGAAAAATATAATCAGAATTCAATTCCGAAAAATGCAGACTATCAAATAAGTATAAATTAAAAAAAAAAATAGATGTGATCATTATTCATTAATCATTACCCTATTTTCGGATAACCCGAGCTGAATAATCCCATTCGGGTTATTTATTTCGTCATATGGGTCCTCTCGGACCCTATCGAATCCAATGTAATACGGACAATCATTAGGCTTGGCAATGGAGCTCGCCCTAGATGAGACGTGGACGCGCCCAATGGATCCACGCGTCAGCAAATTGGCGCGTGATGAAGAGCGAGGCAGTTCCGGGAGGTTCTCCGCTGACGTGGACGGCGACAGAGTGTTAGAAGAACGGTTTCGTTTGAGGTAAACCTGAAGGAAATAGACCAAAGCGCAAGGGATTAGCGAGCCTAGGAGTAATCCACCCCTCCCCTGAACTATTCCTTGTAAGGGTACTATGAGCCTCATGCCGGTACGAGTCGGTTTTCGGGGTTCGGTTTCAGAGTCCCGGGTTCCGGGTCACGAGAGTCACCGGATATTCAAGTGAGGAGAGAAGGTTGCCGGAAGTGTGCGGGGCGGCGGAGGATTTTTGGTGGTTGGGAAATAGAGAGTAGTGATTTGACGATGTTTGCTTGGCTGGTGAGACAAGATGGGATTCTAATCCATGCCTTTTATTATTTTTTATTTATTTACTTGACCAACAATTTTTTACTTCTTTTAAAATTTTACTCGATGGAAATGACATGTCATTACAAGGAAGATGTGGCATAAATTCATTGGGCACCCGTATAGCACTGTACAACATTCCCAGTATACGTATTCAAGTATGGATAATGCTACGTGTACATAGCATTATCCATAGGGGGTGCGTGCCATTTGTCCATTATGACACCCCTTGTGTACAATGCTATGTATACATAGCATAATCCTTCAAGTATTTACCCATCAAAAGTTCACAGTTCATAACAAAAAGTTTTATCTTTTTCAATTAGAGGGAATCTTACTTACGATTCTCTCAAAATGAAATTTTTCTAACACATCAACAAGTGGATAGTCTTATTCTACCCAAATTGGACAATAGAACAATTTCTTTGTTGATTATTTTGTTAACAGTTAACTTCTAAACCTGCCTTAATTGTTAATAGATTTATGTCACCTCATTATCTACTTATATGTCCCTAGATATTAAGTCATTGTTAAAAATGCAAGATTGACGTATCAATGATGATCCAGTATATTGTTTTGCAATTCCACGCTCAAATCAATTACCGAAAATTGGGTATAAGTAAAATAAATCAACTAAGGTTTCATTAGTTTTTGGATATTGCTTCCATTTGGTTTTGCAAGTCCATCGACAATTATGGAGAATTTTAGTCAATGGTATTTTTGACTTTTGGATACTTTGTTCATTTATGACTGATTCATACTATAAGTATGATTATAGAGTTGTAGCACTCAAAAGCGCGATCTTTCTATTCCCTTTGGGATGCTAGCTAGAAGTGTGAGTTGCCCCCTTGACTTTCTTAATTGAGAGACGTTTGTCTCGAAGTACAATTGTATGAAAGGTTATGCATTCCTTGTTAGGAGGATTTTGTTGGACCTTTACCACTACTATGATAATTGTTGGAGAACGACAACACGAGATTACTTCAAGGCATTAGGTTCGCCCTTTATACTGTGTTAGTTAATGCAGATGTGGGGTTACCGTCGACCCCCTCAATTCAATGGGTCGCATTATTAAGTCAAACCTTAGAATCCAATATAGTAACACTTTGGCAATCCTACCAGTACTTATGATCAATAGTGCAACCTACGTGGCTCTTGGACTCCAAGTGGCATCTAAATAAGCGCCGTATAATGGCCCTAGTACATGGCCTCCAAGTGGTCTCTATGTTAGGAGCAGGCATAACAATTTTGAATTCAATAAAGAAAATAAATAAATTTAAAGATCTATAAAGAACATTATTAGTGTTGTGTTAATTACACCCTGATACCAATTGTTGAGAATTCAAGGATCACGTATCGCTTGATACCATTTGACATGAAATCAACCAGCGGATTGATATGTTGAATTTATATGATATAATAATGAAATATTTGATCACAAGTAAAAAAATAAAAGAAGACAAGAAAATATGGTAGAGAAATTAGGAGATTTTATTGCACCAATAATAATGGAGAAATATACAATTGATTATAAAGTTCTAGTAATCTATTTTCCCACGTTACAAAATTATCTAGAAGAGTCTAATATTTATAGGAAACATGTAGGGGGCATCCAAACCTTCTTAATAGAGTTGTTGATGAAATAGAATGTCAAAAAATCGAGTCCAAAATGAAAAGGAGAGAAAAAAACTCGAAAATCAGATCAAGTACATATGGTATTGCGACGCTGCCTCTAGGTGCGCCGGAACCAAGCACTCTATCCCAAATAATTTTTTTTTGTTCCAAATTGTTTTCTCCATCCCAAACACTTTTTCAAATTCAATACTAATTTTCAACTCCTAATGAGTTTCCAAAATAGAACTTCAATTTGAAATAGGATTCCAATAGCATTCCAAATTGAATTATTCTTGACGTGCACTTCAATTAGAATTCTTCAATTACTTCAACAAGAAATTCGGGAAACACCAAAATTCTAACTATCTTGACCTTGACATGAATTTCACTACAACAAACAAAGTTCCAAAATAATCTCCACTTGGAGAAGAAAATTCGTTTGTAAGGAATGAATTGACTTTTTAACAATAACCAAAATTGATTTCTCCAACCAAATACAAAATACTCCACATCTTCCAATGAATTGAAGCATTACTCTGCAGAATTATTTCAGATTCCCAAAAAATCATAATGATTTTAAAATTCACCAAATTGGGCAATAACACACCCCAAAGTAGAATCAAAATCAAATATTTTTAAAGAAAGTCCCTTGCTAGATTTTACACATTCTACTACATTGAAAGCATGTTCCACAAAATCAGCATTCACATACCTTTTACTACTAGGTTCGTCCCCAACAATTGAATACAATGGAATCGCAGGTGATGGTGGTATAGCTGCATTATTCATATTTTCTGAACTCCACTGAGCAGTATTGTTCAAATCTGACCCTTTATGAGCTCCTAAAAGTATTGTATCAAATTAAATGTCCATCACGATACGAACTTGTACTGATTGACTCTTCTAGATTTTACATGACCCAAGAAGATGTATAACTGAGATGTTTTCTGTCCATCCAATACAACATGGGCACTTTTACAAACTTTCAAAAATCTACCTCCACCAAAGAACTCATAACCATTTGAATCAATGATAGACAACGAGATGAAATTCTTCTTCAAATCTGGAACATGTCGAACCTGGCCAAGTGTTCTAATTGTCCTATCTAATAGCTTCAATCTGACCATACCAATTTCAACGACCCGACAATGTGTGATGTCTCCCATGACCACTAAACCTTTGAAAACGATTTCATATGTAGTAAACAAGTCCTTATTAGAACACATATGAAACACACGCTGAATCCATAATCTAATCCTCCTTTAGTTTAGACTCGATGTCAGAAATAGCCAAGAGATCTCCCTCACTTACAATGTTCTCTGCAAGGTTTGCTTCACATATCGACTTGCAGCCAACCTTTCTTTATTCTTCAATTTGTAGCAATCCATCTTCAAGTGACTCCTTTTTCTTGCAGAAGTTACAAATCTGATTATTGAACTTAGATTTCAATCTATCCCATCCAAAACCATCATGAGCAACAAGGCCTTCTCCATCTCTGACCTTTGAAACCAGATGTTTTATCTTCTCTTTTGAAAACAAAGCGTCACACACTTTCTATATGGTGAGAGTATCACGACTATACAAGATCGTGTCTCTAAATGAAAAAAAGCAGGCAACAAACACAATAAGATCAATGCCAAATCTCCTTCATCATACTTAACTTCCAAAGTTTCTAAATCAATGACAATCTCTTTAAATACAGTCAGGTGATCTTCAAATGATACTTATTCTGTCATTTGATGAGAGTATAAACGCTGTTTGAGATGTAACTTGCTTGTCAAACTTTTAGTCATGCAAAATTGCTCCAACTTCAACTATATAGCATTTGCTGAACTCTCTTTCAAAACGTCATGAAGAATGGTATTCGATAGATGAAGATGAATACAAAAAACTATATTCTTATCCTTCTTTAATTTTTCCTCCGTGATCAAAGTTGCAGGCATTTTGTCAATTCCCAACAATATATCATCCAAATCCTGCTGTGCAAGTACTGCACGAATGCTAACCTGCCATAGTAAAAATCTAGTGCTCCGATCGAAAAGCGGAATGTCATACTTCATGGAAGCCATCATGGACAAATCAAATCTTGCGCTATGTGGAACTGCTGGACCTAGGTTCTGATACCACTTGTTGTGTTAATTATGACCAAAATATCTTATACCAATTGTTGGGAATTCAAGGATACCACTTGATATGAAACCAACGATCGAATTGAGATGTTGAAGTTATATGCCATAATAATGAAATATTTGATCACAAGTAAAAGAATAAAAGAGACAACAATATATGGTTGAGGAATTACGAGATTTTATTGTATCAATAATAATATAGAAATATACAATTGATTCTAAAGTTCTAGTAATCTTTTTTCTCACATTATTTTCACACTACAAAATTGTATAGAAGAACTTAATATTTATAGGGAACATGTTGGAGACATCCAAATCCTCCTAGCGGAGTTGTTGATGAAGCATGATGCTAAAAAATCGAGTCTAAAACAAAAAGGAGATAAAATCTCGAAAAAACGAAATAGGTACAGGTGGCGCCGCTTCGCCTACGTTCTGTCCAAAATAATTTTTTTGTTCCAAGTTATTTTCTCCATCTCGAACTCTTTTTCCATTTCCAATGAGCTTCCAAAATAGAATTTCAACTTCAAATAGAACTCCAATAATATTCCAAACTAAATTCTTCTTGACGTGCACTTCCATTAGAATTTTTCAAATACTTCAACAATGAATTCAGATCACACTCAAATTCTAACAAGTAGGTGAAAATACGGGTTAACACTTATTTATGTTCATTGTGAAACACTTTTAGTTTCATAGAAAAAGTGAAGGATTATGTTGTTTCAATGATGAAATTTATTTGAAACAAACAACGTACCTGAGAGTTGCACACAATGTTTATATCAAATTTTAAAAATTGTCTAATTTTTTAGAGCATTTTGCAAAGATATAATTGTAATTTTTCCTATGACGTCATTTGGTATACACCACACTACACAATGTACATATAGAAAAAATGTATCTATGCTTTTAAAGGTGAAGTATATCATTTAATAAATGAAATAGTTTTTATATTTCTCTTATACGAGGCACTTAGGGTCACTAATTATTTTTGTAACCTGCCCTTTCACACTTGAATCGTTCATCTTCTATTCACTAACTGATTTTTTTTACCATTCATTAAATATCTCTTTGTATTTATTAACTGATTTTTAAAACTTGAAGAGTTCATCTACTATTCATTAATAGTTGTTAAGTGATAATTGCTCATTCAAGCTACGATTGACGACATGTTGATCTTGGCAAAGAATGGAGCAAGTTTCATGTTGGCATCGATGATCGAAACGGGTTGGAGCAACTTGATTCAAGTGGAGAAAGAATGAGGCCAAAATCACTACTATGCAACCACATAGTAGTACAGTGCATACGGTTGCATGTACCCTTACCGAAACTAAGCAAAGACGTTTTGAATGTTCTATGCGACCATATAGAAATATACTATGCGGCCGCATATTTCAATCGGGCAGCAAGAATTATACTTTTTTTTTTTTTGGAACTTCCTAATTAAATTAGAATTATATTCTTATCAAACTTGTGCAATCTTTGTATTATTATGCACGACTTTTAGGATTAGTATAAATGGGGTATTATATTTCATTGTATTTTGACACAACATTATTGAGAATTAATCGAGAGATTATTTTGCTTTCAACCTTTGTTCTTTGTTGGACAAATCAAGAATTTATCAAGATCTTTCTTGTGGTGTTCAAATCAATCGAGTGAGATTTTCAATTAATCAATCAAAAGGGTCAACATACGTTCGCATTGTGTTGGTTATTTTGATTTGTTATTTGTCGAATCAAATCCAAACTTTGGTTCTTTGACTTTCTTGGATTCGATTTCAATTCCATTGTGGGTTTCGTAATTCTTCGCTACTCGGGTTCACATCAAACTTATAAGGTCTTGGTCTATTCCTTTTAAAAATGTTAATCTTTGAAAATAGAATCACAAATTTAAACATGATATTAGAGCCCATTAAACTCTAACAAGCAATTCGATCAGACTAAGACTAAAAAAAATGAACATTTTAAGACTAGTTTGCTAAAAACGAGCCACCATCTTATGTGGGTACGTTAAGATATAAAATCCCACATCGAATAAAGATGAAATCATATACCAGTTTATAAGGTATTGGACTATTTCTCTTAATAAAGTTAATATTTTAAGATAGAACCTCAATCTTAACAATAATGTGCTCCAAGGTTTCCTCTTTTCCAAATAATGCAATTTATTCCTTTAGCCCCTTCAATTGTACAACCCATGTCTTCTTCAATGCAATTGAAGCCCTTCAATTTTCAAAGTGTGGAATTTGATCCTCAAACTTTCATCCAATGGCCAATTGATCCTTCTTTCCTTTCCTATTGCTTCAAAATGGGTCTAACACCCCAATCGTTAAGCAGATGAATTTCGAATTGCTCCTTAGTATATAAATCCATTGGTGATCAAGTGCATTGTTTTGCATTCTTCATCAAACATGCCATTTTTTTCGCTGTTTTGCACTATTTTCTTCAATTCTTAATCAGACATAAAGTTTTACCTACAAAATGCAATATAACATAAATTAGATAGAATTTTATTAAAGGATAATAAAATATCATCATTTAGAGCCTCGAAACTACACTTATCACCAGATGCGGTAGTGGAATGCATATGTAAAAGTTCGTTTCTTGATAAATGTCCATGCCATTTTTGAATTAAATGGAACAATTAGAAATCATAATTTGTGAAAATTGAATTGAAAATTGGATTTAATCATATCTTGTTCCAATTCTAAGCCCAATTTATGCCACG
Organism: Fraxinus xanthoxyloides; assembly: GCA_903798325.1. Lineage (NCBI taxonomy): Eukaryota > Viridiplantae > Streptophyta > Magnoliopsida > Lamiales > Oleaceae > Fraxinus > Fraxinus xanthoxyloides. The sequence continues at coordinate 11,070 of CAIGRL010243414.1, forward strand.
CAGGAGCCAAAACAAATATCTTCAATGTTAAAGGAGAATGGAGTCAGATATCTGTAGAGTTTACATTTTTTTTTTTCGTGTTTCTTTAATGTTTTCAAGGTGGAAATCTGATTTTAGGTTACCAGCATGTCGGCTGGTAAATATGATAATACTCTGTATTCCACCTTATTGAAAAAATTAACGTGGTTATTTATAAATGTTAGATTTTTCATCAAGATTGTTCTTTTCATCTTCCATCATTGTTTTTGGTCTTCTTTTTGTCTTTTTTTATTCTTCGGTGGGGAGGGATGAGATGGGATGGGTGCAGGGCTTTGGATTTTCAGCATGGAGCTTATATCTCTACCTCTTCTAGAAAGAGAAGCTCTTCTTAGGGTTTTCATAAACGAATCTCCTGCATCTCCATGAGAGATTTCCTCCTTCGAAATGAATTTTTTTTAGTGTACATTAATGGGTTGTTAATGTTTCAAAGTACTTCTAGAATCAATATTTGATGTGTTCTTTACGTATTAACTACGACTTGTTTTGAAATTTTGTGTCGAGTGCTCGATGCAACAACTAAAGCAAATTGTTACATAAATACTTGTCTCGGGTTGGGATTTCATTTCTTTTTCTTTGTGAAGTATTGCGTCCATCAAACACACAAGCATTTATTCAGCATATTGATTCTTGAAGCAAAGATTTGAGTCTTCGGGTATTGATTTGTTTTACATTTTTGAAAGCAAGAGATTTTAACATTGAGAAGATCATCCAGACGTGGCAAGAAATGCTTAACTGAGATTTTTAGTGGCCAGTTTGTTGTTCATATGCTCATTCTCTCGGATGAGAAATCATCTAGGCTTCAGAAATGCGACGGCGGAAGATGTGTTTGAAGACATAGTTAAAGCTGTACCCTCTGTCTGTATGTGATTCCACTAATCTAGTTGTGTTTATTTTCGAATTGTTTGGAAATGTTAAATCACATAATTGGTCTTGCTGTATTGTTGTTTGGAAATGTTTTTCACAGAATGTGTATGATATGTTAGTTTTGCTGCTTTATAACTTTTTTGTGGTTATAAGCAGCTAAAGCCCTCGAACTATTTTTGCAAGATCTTTGTTAACGGACTTTGAAATTCCCCCATAAAGGGAGCAAAAACTGTGAATTCTTTACACAGTTCTGAAAGTTCGTGACTTTTGATGTGGCTTGGAGATACATTGTACATGTCAACTCTCACGATTACTCGACTCTATCCTTACTATTTTTGTTTGATT
>CAIGRL010243417.1:0-24472 GCA_903798325.1 Fraxinus xanthoxyloides
GCTTTATAGAAGCTTTGTTACAAAATAGACCCAAACCACTATCATATATCTATTTCTTGAGTTGAAGAAGAATCAAATGAGATTGATCAATGAGCCATTGAAGGAATTCAAGACTTTCAAGATTTCTTTCCATATTCTTTCCAAAATTGAAGTTCAGGTGACGTTATATCAATTATTTTGTGTTCTTGTAATAAATTTGATACTTGGCTAGTTATATATAGATGTTAAGCTAATGTTGAACTCTACTTTTGAAATTTTAATATTTAATTCTGGATCTTGATTTTAAAACACTTTTTTTAATGGTTATTAGGAACTTAATATTTTTCAATTAATTGATCGCTAATTATATTGTCTTGTGATTTTCATTGACATTCGTGAGAAAGAATAGGAGTTTGGCACGTAGCAACAACCATTGTAGGGTCCATAGGGGAAAGAGATATATGTCCATGCTTTACATGATTCTTTTAGATCTTCTTGTATTTTAATGAATCGTTGCATGTTTGCATCCTTTATAGAGATATATGAGTGGCATACGAGAGGATAGATTTAATTATACTCGAGAGATATTATTAAACAAAATAGGAACATTTATATTCATATTTGAATATGTGTTGTCAAAACCTTGAATTGATATTAAAATAGATGAACGTAAAGCAGTAAAAGGATTAGCTATTCCAATTAAAATAGACAAAGTAAAATTCCTTGAATCTTTTAGTTTGGGAGATTGTTTCGCAATCTTGCATTTCTCTCTTCTACTAGCGGCACAATATCAAATTCCAAAAAAATATTTTCTTTGTTGTCACGTATTTTAAGAACATTGTACAGCTTGAAATATGTCTTCTCATATAGATGAATGGCTATTAACGTGAAGCTTCTTTAGCACGTTCAGGAACTTTCAAACAGTTGAACTATCTTATGTTTCTTCAACCTTTGTCGAAATGGGATGGAAGACACATATTCTTTGGCATGAGCGGCCGCCTTAACTTGTGAATATCTAAACTTGCCTTTGTGTTATCACCTTTTATCGTTTTAGGTCCTTCCACTTCCTCATTGTCAATAGTAGACACTTTTTGATTATTTGCAATTGGTCTCTTGACTGTAATTTTTGATAATTGAGCCCCCACTCCTTGTAGAAATTGCATTAATAATTTCATCCTCCATCCATTTTTGAAGTCCTTGGGGAAAAGAAATGAAGGTACATATTTCCATAATTTCGGAACTACCTTTGGGCAAGGTGTTAATTTGCTCATCATTAACAACCCTAATTGAGGTAGTTATTCTTTCGACTTAGTCTTAGTGTTGCTGGGTAAAGCACCTTGAGGCCTTTAAGAAACAGCTCAAGCTAGGTGTCCTAATTGAGTTTCCATACCTTAGATAGCTACCGAATCACTTTAAATAGTTGTTTTGATCTTTATTATGAATTGATCTTTCTTCTACATATACTAATCGATTGTGTTAATGAATTTACCCAGCATCTCTAGGTTTATTGTATTCTTGTTGAAATCCACATGGTGGCTGCTTATTATTAGTTTGGGTGCTGAAAATATAGAGGATGTGTGGGGCTATGGTCTTGTCAGGTATTTTGCTGGTCGATTCTCTGGGAAAATGGCACTACTTCAATTGTGTGACTCTTGGAAGGTTAAGTTCCAATATTATGTACACTAAAATGGTGTTTGGTTTTCAAATTTGAGATGGCTTTAGAGAGACTTAAGATATTACATAGTGGTACTTATTTTGTCTGAACTTTAATGTTTAAAGCGATCCCACAATTTTTTGAATTTGATGATAAAGAAGTTAGTTTTTTGCCGATTCGGATCAGTTTATCGGGATTACCTTTGAAGTTTTGGGGTACTAGTGCCTTGGTGAAAATTGTTTCACAATCGATAAGCTCACATCTACTAGAGGTAGACTATCTTATGTGAGAGTTCTTGTTGAAGTTGATGCATCTATCAAGCTTGTAAGGGTAGTGAAGATTAAGCTTCCTAATGGTAAATCAAAGGAACAAGAAATCATTTATGAACATGAGCCAAAGTTTTGTGGTTCTTGTAAAAAAGAAGTTACGGGAGATAAAGGGAGGGCAATGGATGGAATAGCATCAAAAGATCCCATGATGGCTACAAAAGTAGTAAACATCAGCCGAAGGGATGGAATGTAGGTGCACACATATAGCATCCTAAGGGTAGAGTAAACCAGTTGCCTACGGGTACTCACAACCAATCGCCTACAAAGGAAAATTGTGGCAACTAGTCAGCTACACGAAAACAAATCTTAGTGGGCAGCATATGTGGAGGGCATTCTGGCAAGCTAACGAAGTAAGGGACAGATTGTGTACGACCCAATTCTGATTCGGGTTGTACTAGAAAATTGAAAGGAATACTAGAACAGCATGGTGCGATAGCGCTTAAAAAGGATGTAGGTGGGTAACTCTCTTGCTATTTTATCATAAAGATAGCATCATGGAACATTAGGGAATCAAACATTCCCCTTAAGCAAAATGGGTCCGGAATTTCATTAAGAAAAATGATATTGATATTATGGGTGTTTTGGAGACAAAGCTAAATCAACATAGGCTTCAGCAAGTGATGCAAAATAAATTTGGGGGATTTGTGGAGATCAAAAACCTTTTTCAGCTAAATGACTGGATTTTGATTTTTATGGAATCACGTGAAGTCCAAATGGTGTGTTGGAGATTACTTCTCAAATTGTCCATTGCTCAACTACTTGTAATGTTAGTTCACTTACAATCTTTATTAGTTTTTTTTTATGGTTTCCATACTATTGTGAATTGTATGCCCCTATGGAATAACATCTCAGAATATGGATCAAATTGCACTTTTCCATGGTTGGTCATGGGGGATTTTAACAATGTGCTCAAATTTGACAAAAAATATGTAATGGGGGATGTTACATCATATGAAGTGAGGGATTTTTCTAATTCGTGCCTCAATCTGGAACTTAAGGATGTGGGATCTATTGGTTGTTTCTACACTTGGACTAATAACTCGATGTGGAGTAAACTTGATAGGGCTATGGTGAATGATGCAAGGGTACAAGCACGGTTTAATAGTGTTGCTAACTATCTACCATCGGGGTGCCTTTCCGACCACTCACCATGTGTTGCATCACTTTTTGGGCTTGATAGAAGTAGGAGGAAGCCTTTTAGGTTCTTCAATATGTGAACCAACCATGAAAGGTTTCATGAGGTTGTACATAATGGTTGGGAACTTGAAGTTAGGAGAATGAAGTAATTTGTGCTATGTAAAAAGTTGCAAAGCCTAAAAGGCAAGTTTAAGAAGTTTAATGATAAGCATTTTGCCCATATTTCCACTAGGGTTGTATGGCTACTTTGGCTTTGAAAGAGGTTCAATTGGAATTGCATGGTGATGCTTTTAATATTGAACTTCAAAGTAGAATGGCAAGCATGAGGAAAAAAGTAATGGATCTTTGTGAAGTGGAGATGAGTTTCTACTTCCAACAAGTAAAATGTGATTACATGAAATATAGTAATAAATGTACAAAATTCTTTCACTCAATGGTTAAGAGGAATGCTAAAAGGAATTTCATTGGGATGGTTTGTAAATGGGATGGTACTTGTACCTCATTCTTTGGAGGAAGTGGCCAATGATTTTGTGCGTTTTTATGGTGATTTGTTGGGGGAAAAACAACCCAGGAAAGCCTATAGATGTTGATATCTTGAGGTGTGGATCTATGTTATGGAAGAGCATGCTTTGGCGTTAACTAAGGACATTTTGGAACAAGAGATTAAAGATGCATTATTTTCTATTGGAGATGATAAATCATCGGATCCGGATGAATTCTCATCTTGCTTCTTCAAGAAGGTTTAGGGAATTATTGGAAGAGATTTTAAGGGGGCGGTCATGGGATTTTTTAATTCTAGTTTGATTTTACAGCAAAAGAATCACGCGATCATCAAATTAATTCCAAAGGCAAATCATTCAAATACCGTTGGAGGCATCTCGGTTGAGCCATATTCTTGGTTCAATTATTGATCAAGCTTAAGCTACATATGTTGAGGGTAGAAGTATGACAGAGAACATTCATCTCGCTCAAGAGCTTCCAAGACAATACAACTGCAAGAGGGTTGATCTTAGATGCCTTCTTAAACATGATCTTAGGAAGGTATATGATTCGGTTAATTGGGATTTTCTTAAGAATGTACTTGTAGGACTTGGTTTTCCTACAAAGTTCATTGGATGGGTGATGGAATGCATTACTATGCCTACTTATTTCATTGTACTTAATGGGGGTCTTTATGGATTTTTCAAGGGAAAGATGAGACTTCGTCAAGATGACCCCTTATCTCTAATTTTGTTTGTTATTTGCCTTGAATATTTTTCAAGAATGCTTAAAGGAAATCCCAAGGAAAGTGAGTTTAATTATCATCCTAAATGTGCCAATTGAAGATCACTCACTTAACATTTTTGGATGACTTGATGTTATTTGCAAGGGGGATATTATCTCAGTTGATATCTTGATGGAGTGCATGTCTAACTTTGGAGACATGTCGGGTCTTAGGATGAATGTAAACAAGTCTAACTTGTATACGATGGGCATTCATGGACAAAAGTTAGAGGACATTCACTAATTTACTAATATGGCTAAGGGTTAGATGCCATTTCGTTACTTGGATATGCCGGTGGAAAATTGGAAGTAAGCTCTTATGACTCCTTTATCAACAGAATCAAGGCCTATATTAGAGCATGGTCTAGGGTATCTGTGTCTTATGCAAAGAGAGCAGAACTTGTGAGAGCTGTTCTTGTTGAATGCTTTTGGCTTTCCATTATTTTTATTCAGCCACAGTTGTTTCAAAGATTGTTACTATTTGTTGTAACGTCATTTGGGGATTCAAGAAGCCATTGGTTGCTTGGAGTAGTGTTTACTTGCCGAAACATGAGGGTGGACTTGGTTTTAGAGATATTAAATGTTGGAACTTGGCACTATTTGTTAAAACCCTTTCGAAAATTCATAGTAAGAAGAACATTCTTTGGGTTAGGTGGGTGAACCAATTTCTTAGTATTCGCATATTTTAATTCATTTCGAGTCTATGGTGCTAGGTCGATAGATCTACTCATTTGTACATCTTCTCACTTTGTTTACCCGAGTATGTTCGGAGTACTTGTATTTGCATAATCTTCGTTTGTCCAGAGATGGCCGGTGTACTTGTACATAATTTTTATTCAACATATTTCATTTTACCGTTAAAAGAAATTTGATTAGTTTGTTTTGGACTATCCAACCAAAAATCGTTTATTAGATGTACTTAATTTTGTTGTTGGTCTAATTTAAACAATGTTGCGGGTTACTCGTTTTTAAATTTATTGAGAAAATTGATAATTCAATGAGCGTTCTCAATATTGTGCCTCAAATTATAGAAGTTATACATATCGAAACATGTCGCAAGAATGAAAAAAGCGAGTAAACATCGACAAGCAAAGGCACTACAATAATTACACCCTTGTGCACATAGATAGGGAATTTGTGGAAATTAGATATTGGACATATAAAGATTAAAACGATAATATTTGAAATTCAATAAAGACTAACTGATATTAGTTCCGTTTGGGATGAATTTATAAACGGTTTAATTTTTAAATAAATAAAAATAAGTGATGGATAGCATTGGAACATGTCAAAGGAAATAGCTAAATAATTTATAATCAAATAATGGAATAAAGATGACAAATTTTGTATTTCAAAAAAGCCATTCCTAGTGGCTCAAAATCAAAAACAAAGGAGGAAAAGCCAAATGATCAAAATATAGTGAAAAAGGCTTGCAAGCCCTTTAGGAACCTAAAAGACCCGTTTAACTCAATCTTGGTCATGGCTCGAGTCTCGATCAAAGACATAATTTTATTACTTTTTCAAGACTTCATTTTCTATAATTTTTATGATTTTGATATACTTATTCAATTCTTCATTTACTTTTACCATCTTGCATTTGGATTCTTGTGGTAAGTTAGATGTGCCATTTGCATTTATGTTGAAATAATGATTGAGATATTCCTTCAACTTGAACTTGATCATGAATCAAGTGTTAGGTGGTGTGTTGAGAGTAATTTCAGACGACAACCTCTCGAACTCGCAATTTAAAATTACTCGAAAGTATATTGGAGAAACTTGTGTGTGTTTAGAAGATCTTATCAGTCTTTCGCTCTTCCTTTTTTAAATTGTTCTCCATAGTCATGTTGGGCAAGGTCTCCCTAATTGTGCCTAAAACAAACTGGAGGCCAATAGGTTCTAGGACTTTAAGCTCTATAGACATTGGGCCATCAATGGGCCCATATAGGTCCAAAGCCGACTTGTTGGAGCTTTCGGGTTATTCCGTAGGGAAAAATTCATGGTTCAGGCATTAAGTTTCACAAAATCAAAAATCAGGGCCGATGGTTTAGAATTTAAAAACTCAGGTTTTTGTATGACGTAATTAATTATATTTAACAATTAATTAGTGTGATTACGTTCCTTAATTTAAGCCTACGGCTAAGATTTTCTAATATAACAAATCACCTCCATATTAAACAGATTCTGCTTCATCTCCGGACTGCAAACGAATTTCAAAATCGACGACAGATTCTGCGAGATTACTGGTCACGAATCATATTTCGTCGTCGCCAGTCACATAGTTCCATACGGTGGAGATTTTATTGCAGCACTCAGGTTTTGGCTGGGTTGAATGTCCAATTGATTTCGCCAATCTGTGTCTCCGAATTTGGAAACAAAAACTTTCTATTGCCAGCACAGATAATACACATTGCCCATTGGTATGTCAGGTTATCCCATCGACGATTACTGTTCCATATAGATTTCATAAATTTGTGACTCCAAATAAGGTGTTCTGTATAGTTTTCGTGGGACATACAGATTACTAGATCGCATCTATGTGGTGCTTGATCTCCCACATAAATTCCTACATTTCTATCCCGTGTCTTGCATAAATTCAAATAGATTACTGACTTCCAATATATGTGACCTGCATGCATTCAAATGAAGTACTGAGTCCATACATTCTATTTATGTGTCCTCTGTGATCTCCAGACTGTGACCAGAAATGCATATGTGACCTACGGGTAATTAAATTAACATATGTATCCTGTGTCCTGCGTGATCTCTTTCCTTGTGATCTGAATCACATATGTGACTTGCGTGCATTCAAATGAAGTACTCAGTCCATACATTTACATTCTGTGTCCTACATGATCTCTTACTTGTGACCCGAACCACATATTTGACCTGATTTCAGTATTGAAATCATACATTTAGTTTTGCAGATGGCATGTATGTCCACTTATGTTTGCTGAATGGATTCCAGGTATCGGTGGTTTTGTTGCCTCGTAATTGCACCTATGCGACGCTTGTGGATACTGTAATGAAAGAGTTCGATTTGGATCATACAAACGTAGTAGTCACAATACAGTATGTACTGAATAAAGATTTGCCACCCGTCAGAATAAGAAATGACAGTAATGTTCTATCGTACGCAACGATGAAGGTAATAGATCGTGACCCTTCTAGATATTCATTAAGCATTGATGTTACCCTGATCGAGCAACAGACTATTACAATTCCGACAGCAATACATGCAACCAGAGAGTTTTCTTTACAGAGGGTGGTTTCAGACATATGCAGTTCAACGGTGGAACATGTAGGTCACATTATTGAAGAGGAGGTCACAATTGTAACAACCGCTGATCACATAGAAGTTGAGGAAGGAAAGGTTTTCCGTGATAAGAATGTTCTCAAATTGAGTCTTTCTCCGTACGCGATTCAGAATATGTTCGAATTTGTGGTTGTTCGTTCAGACAAGAAGGAGTACATAGTAAAGTGTTTACATGATATGTGTACTTGGATGTGCATATCGTCAAAGTGGGGTAAATGAAGTCTTTTTAAGATTTAAAAGATCGAAAATGGTCACATGTGTGGGTCAAACATAATTCTGGGAAGTCACAGGCAACTATCCAGTTCGGTTATTTCATCTAGTATAAGATACAAGTACACAACGTCAAATACTATTTACACTCCAAAGGATATATGTAGCGATATGTATCATACGTACTGTGTGACATTAAACTATGCTATGGCTTGGAGATGTCGTGAGCAAACTTTAAAAATTAATAGGGGTGATCCGACTGAGTCATTTGGGAAGATACCTGCCTACCTCCACATGCTGGAACAGAGAAATCCTGGAACGGTCACATGTTTGGAGATTGATGGTCACAGTAGGTTCAAATATTGCTTCATGGCCGTCGGTGCATCAATTCGAGGATGGAATCATTGCAAACCTGTGGTTGTGGTAGATGGAACCTAGTTGAATGGACAGTACTGTGACACTCTCTTCACAGATTGTACACAGGATGCAAATAATAGCATTTTTATTCTGGCTTTTAGGATTGGAAATAGTGAGAACGATAGAGCATGGACATGGTTTTTTGAGAACTTAAAGAAGGCTTATGGTTATAGAGATGGATTATGTTTTGTATCAGACCGCCATGTTAGTATCAAGAATGCTATAGAACATGTCTATCCGGGTACCTGTCATGGAATTTGTTCGTATCATTTGCTACAAAATTTGAAGTCATATTATGGAAAATCAGGTCACAATATAACACAAGCTTTCAATTTGGCTGTTCGATCATATACATTATCAGAGTTCGAGTATTACATGCACCAACTTGACATGGTGAATGGAAAAATTAGGAGTTACCTGGTATATTGCTACTTTCACATATAAATTCCATCTTGTTTTAAAATTATCCCAAATTTAGTTTATATGATTCTCATGAACATAATTGATGTTTTCAGGAAGCTGTTGGACTTGAAAAATGGTCACGATTGCACATGCCCATAAATCGGTATTCTACAATGACCTCAAACATAGTAGAATCTATCAACGCAGTCACGAAAGCGGCAAAAAATTACCCCATTGTGTCATTGTTAGAATCTTTGAGACAGACTATACAATCTTGGTTATGCAAACGTAGCAATGATGCACAAGGCACATTCACAATGTTGACAGCCAACTACGAGAAACTTTTGAGGAAAATGAGCATAGATTTGAAGAAACTAAAGGTAACATTTATGTTTTGATTACTGAATAGTGTTCTGTGACTCAAACTGATGTCCTGTGACCTGAATATAGTGTTCTGTGACTCAATCTGATTTCCTGTGACCTACGATTTACTTTATTAGATATTCATATATGTTTGATTTAACTGTCCCTTGCAGGTTTTACCTGTGAGCCAGACACTGTTTGCAGTCAAAGATGAACATTCGTCTTTTATCGTAGACATAGATCAACGTACATGCACAAGCATGATGTTTCAAGTTGATCTATTTCCATGTCCGCATGCATTGGCTGTGATTGCACATACAAAAAGGGATNACATTTATGTTTTGATTACTGAATAGTGTTCTGTGACTCAAACTGATGTCCTGTGACCTGAATATAGTGTTCTGTGACTCAATCTGATTTCCTGTGACCTACGATTTACTTTATTAGATATTCATATATGTTTGATTTAACTGTCCCTTGCAGGTTTTACCTGTGAGCCAGACACTGTTTGCAGTCAAAGATGAACATTCGTCTTTTATCGTAGACATAGATCAACGTACATGCACAAGCATGATGTTTCAAGTTGATCTATTTCCATGTCCGCATGCATTGGCTGTGATTGCACATACAAAAAGGGATCCTTACGAGTATTGTTCTTATTATTACACAAAAGATGCATATATGAAGGCATACCAAGAGCCGTGCTACCAGTTGGAGATCAAACTGAAGGGACCATCCCTGTAGACTTGCAACACAACATTTTATTAGCTCCTTTTCAAAAAAGGAGTTCTGGTAGACCGACTGAAAAGAGGATAAGGTCAGCCAGTGAAGTGAAACAAACTGTGAAATGTGGTGGCTGTAGGGGACATGGTCACAATCGTAGGAGATGTACTAACTTGGTTCCATTGAGCCAAAGTTAAGAAGGGCAAACATTCACAAGCAAATGACTTGACGACACTATCACCATATTTTTTATAGTACCAGTTATTCGTTATCATTTGTTTAATTGAATTGTGAAACCAGTTTTGGGCACCATTCTAATAATCAAAGTGTTATATAAAATACAAATTATGCATTAAACTCCGAGTTACCAATGCAGAACTCTTTGTGACCACCATAAAGCGAACTGTAATATAAGGTAAGACAGACCACTGAACATAAAGCAAACTGTAACATATAGTTAGACCTGTGATCTCGAACACAATTTGTGACCCAATACACTTCACTCCGCAACAATATAACTGTAATACGTATTTCGACTTGTAACCTCTAAAAACATATTCTATGACCCTTACACTATTCCCTATAGTGTTCTCTATGACCTGATGTAACATTATGTGACTACTAGTATTCCTGTGACCCTGTATAAATCTTCTGCTACAGCCTGTGACTTGATGACATCCATTTGCCCAGGCCACTATAACAATCATAAACCTATTACCATATGATACCAAATCAATTTACAGCATCACAAATAAATAGCTTGTAAGTCAAAAAAATGTCTGATCACAATGACCATCGTTCCAATTACTTTCAAAATAATCATTTTACATTTGTCTCTGACAAACAAACTATCATAAATCGAACCAGACGATCACACCAACAAAAAAAAAAACCAGACTGAGAAGAACTATCATAAACTTTACATAGTTTGTTCATTGTTTTAATTAAAAAAATAAGTCAGTCATCAGTCAATGAGAACATCATCGCCTCATTTGTGCTATGCTCCTATGCTTATACAACCTTGTGGCAATGTCAAGCCTTGTTCTTCCCGCATCAAATTTGATCGGCATCGAATCCTTATCATCATGTAGTAGGTACTCAATGTACTTGATGGTGAAGATGCCGCAGTCATGTCTGGAAAAAACAAATCCCAAAATGTATTAGTCCGCATGACAGAAAATGGAAAAGGATTTATGAGGTCACGGGCTTACCCGTTTTTCTGTTGAGGAAGACTACTATCAATCATTAGCCTTAAGTCCATTTTGTCGTCACCATTATAGTCACTATGTCTTTTCCAAAGGCCAACAGAGTTCAACAGGTAAGGAATTATTTTCACAAAAGGTTCAATACCTATACTAACGAGGAAGTTGCGGTACGTCTTCCCAGCAGAATTGAAAACATGGAGTGTGTGTGTGTGTGCTGAATTCAAGGACAGCCGCATCCAGTGTGCATTGTTAGTTGGTATAATCGGTATGAATACATAGTCAACACTAGACCATGGAGAGCTTAAAGGCGAAGTCCCTTTCGTCACAACGTCTATCAAGCTTGACTCCGACATCAAAACGGTAGGATCCTGCATGAACTTGGAGTATATGTTTTTCAGCTTCATTTGGAACCAGGAGTCCGTAGTCATTGCTTTCAGCTTGACGTCCTTCCCATAACATGCTAACTGGCGGATGAAGTAGAAGCACACGTCCATGTGCTGCGGTAGAAGAACATGACATGTTAACAATTTCAATATGAAACATAAACTACAGTAAATTCATGGTAAGACATGACCTATGACCTAACTACATATACTGTGACCTACATATGTATTTTGTGACCTCAGGTCTTGTGACTGAAGATTTACGTAGGCATATCTTACCATGTTGCCCAAGGAGCACTCAGAATTCACCAGTTCATAGAACCAGGTTTTACTTCCAACCTTGAACCCACCCAGCAGAAACGGGGGACTGATGACATCATCAGCATCATTGAATTTCTTCCTGCAAGTATAAAATGAATTATGAGATTTTTGAAACAGGAGGTCATTACACATCTTTAATGGGTACAACCATGAATTTACTTATTTCTTGGTTTGTATCCCATCTGGAACCAGCTCTGGAAGGAGGAAATATCAGCATCATCGGCATGATGGTTGTAATGTTCAAAAACCAGAACATGCTCAGGCTGCTTGATTACTTTCCCTTCATCAGCCACGAAAGGGGATTGGAGTATCCTGGCAGGTCTGGAAACCCTTTTCATTGGAAGTCCTGAACTGGGTTTAGACATCGGGGATGCCTACATACAGTGGTAGCTGTGACAAATCTCATTTTATTGAATCCCAAAGTATCTATGATCAGTGTGTGTTGTGTGACCTAATGACAACATGTGTGAGCTGTGACCTGCATGTACCAAACGATGATTGTGTAAAATTTCGAAATTGTAGTGTACCTCTCCTTCTGTCATTTTCGTGTCATGAATAACATCAGATATGATGGAGTCAACCTTCTGCTGAACTGTTTTTGACTGAGTATGAGTATGCATCTCAAGTTGGGTGAACCCAAGACCCAAGTCAAATGAAGGAGGTTCGAGACTTAGTTGCATCTCAGTACCTTCATCAGAAACCATCTTACCCTTACCCTTCTTGTCCGTACTTGGTCCCAATTGTTCAGCCTGAAGATTAGAACAAATACAAAATTTAAAATGAAATCCAGGGTCGTTCACAGAAAATACTGCATCATCTTACTTACTTCTCCACGTTTCTCAGGCTCTTTAGCTGCATTCCCTTCCTGGACATCCTTGGCACTTTCACGAAGTCTTTTCAACATCTCTTCCATCGTGCTTGATATCATCGGGGACACAGACTCAGAGAAAAACTACATGTTAGTCCTAATTTCTAGCATGTCACTCCTAATCCCAGACTGCATCTGGACAATGTCGTTCAACTTTCGTAGTTGGTCACCTCGTATAGTTGACAACTGTGATCTCAGTTCAGCTATTTGCCCCGTCAGTTCAGCTCTCAAATCCTCAATCCCCTGCAAAAGTGTGAATTATAAATCGATTAGTGAACCATTGTTTGTGACCTATGTACAGAAGTCTGTGACTGTACTAAATGAAAATGACTTGAGCCATGAAAGAACCAGACTCGAACTATTAATTTGAAGTTAGTAACCTCAATATCAACTTCGTGATCTGTCGGTGGGACATCTGGGTGAGATTCCTCTGCATTAAAGTGTTCAGGCGATGGACGGAGGTCACTGGAGAGTTAGAATGTTCTGTTGCATCCCGCCACCTTGATGGAGGATCAGCAAAATCATCATCATGTTCATCAACGTCACCGTGGCCAGTGCTACCATCCGTCATCCTGAGAACGGTTGTAGTCCTGTGTACCCCGGGAGATCCTGCATGTCCACTTGTTCTTACATAGCAAGCTGAACGTTCCGTCCTCCTCTTCTTTCGCACACCATCTCGTTTAGTAGCTGTCTGCACTGGTTTACTGTATTGCAACCCATTCATGTACGACATATTCATCTCAAACTCCGATGGGTCCAGGTCACATACTACAATCTGCAATGCCAAAAAACAAAAATTTTCTTAACAACGATGCACAACTGTAGAACAAAATAAATTCCAGAAAGTTGAAGTGATTATATCAAGGTTGGAGAAGCATTCCACTCCTTCAAGCTTAGCGGCAAAGGGGGGCTCATCCACCAACCAATTCATGATCCGAGGAAGTTTGTCAGACGTCCGTTTCACAATTGTTCCAGCTAGACTAGGGATAGTCTCATAAATCCAAACTTGAAAGGGTATCAACAAGCCTTTCAGCCTGTAATGTCTTATTCTCTTACTTAACCCTTCCTTCAAATCATTTAGATTTAAAGAGTAGCTTGCCCCAGGGAAAATTATCCATCAATGCAAAATCTTCAACCAACACAAACAAGTAATGATCAATCATATTTTTATAATATCTGGGGAATAGGTAGATGTAATGAACTATAGAGCTCCAAGTTTGGCAATATCCTCATCCAACAGGACTTCAAGAACATCCTATTATGGGGGTTTGCAAGCCGATAGGAATGTGTCTCTGACATCTTCATGAGTCACAGACTTCAGTTTGCTGAAATATTTCTCCTTCAACATAGAAGGGTTGTCTTCTAGTTTGTCAACGTCGTTGTTCCCCGTGCATCGGAGACCAGTCATTAAACACAATTCTACCATAGAGAATCTAACGTATCTACCTGATACGCAAAACCACAGTTCATCCTTGTTTGGGGTATGCACCTGCCTCAGCAGAAAATAGTGGATCAACTGTAACTGGAGGGCTATGTCATTGCAGTCCATAAAATCCCAAAGCATGTCCCCTGATTATTCTACGCTGAGTTTCGTTCAAATGTGTCTTCAGGTTGGTGATGACACCCTTTGGCATGACTGTTGTAATCTTGCCAGGAAACCATTTTTCCTGGGGTGGCATAAATCTCCAAATCTGCATCAAAGTATTTTAAGTCAACTCACATATGCAAAAATAACATTGTTCACAAATCACATACAGGAATCAACATATACCAGAGGTCACATAACACTTCCAAAATTAGGTCACAATAGGGGTAACAATTACCACAGATGTGTAAGGTCACAGACATAAATTCAATTATACTACCACCGTAAAGAAACCCCCAACTTCAATACTACTTCACAACGACATAACACATGAAATATACACAATGTCAATACATTAGGTCACATGAGGGGTAAGAATAACAATATACGTGTAAGGTCACAGGCCTTCAATCACATCCACAAAATCCCCTTCCACCATAACAAAACCCCCAAAACACACGTTCATGAAAAAAAAAACCGTTTGTTCGACCCGGCGTCAGGCATTTGACCCATGCAGTTACCTTCTTCCCTGAGTGAGTGCCACTTGACGCATGCGATTTTTTCCTCATGATATTTTGTTGGGGATGTCCGTTATCTTCCTTTTGTTTGTACGAACCTGGCGTCTGCACCGACTTCTTGCCCTTCTTTTTATCTTTTGTTATCGCCATTTGTATTCACAGACAATATCAGAGCACCAGAGATTCCAGACAATTATCACAGAAGAGAAGTTAACGTGGTGGAGAGAGTGCGCGAGAAATCAGAAGGTGAGATGGTGGTGGAGTGCAAATAGGGCTTCAATAGATATGGAAGTTGAGATATTAGCCATTTTGAAACCCATAATTAACGGGACTCGCGGGTAATTAAATTAAATGATTAATTAAATTTAAAAAAACCTGAGTTATGAAATAAAAACGTAAAAACCTGAGTTTTTAAAACGTGAAAGAAAAGGTCTGGTTTGTTGTAATTACCACTTATTCCATAGGGTGTTCAAATTATATTAACACCTAGACTGTTCTTAAAGTTTACATTTCACTAGTTAGATTTTAAGTTTAATATTTCATAAATCAGTTTATAATTATTTATTTAACATATATTAATAACTATATTGTTAATAACCACTCATTAATTAAAACTTTCTATTTTCTCTCTCCACTCACACTTTTTCTCTACTCTCTCTCTTATCACTTTCTCTATTTACATCACTTATCATCCGGCCGTTTTCGATTCTCCCTGTAATTTCTCTTCATCTTCTTATCATTTTTATTTATCATTATGATGATGAAATATCGATGATTTGGCAGTTTAAATGAAATAATAGGATTGGATGGACATGGAAGGCTTTTGCTATACGAGATGGTTCAAAAATTAGATGAATATTTTTTGGTATAGCAACAGCCTCAACATTTTCAACCATATCATAAACAAGAATATAGTTCCCTTCCATGTTTTTGTTGTGATTAAGTTATTCATAGGACAGTATTGATAGTGTAATAACACGAAAGAAAAAAAAGCGTTAGTAAGAACACACTCTTAGCTCCCCGTTTTACAAACATTATTTAGGAAAAACAAAGTTTTGAATAGTATTTTTGAATAGTGTTATTTATCATCACGATGATAAAATATTGATAATGTGGCAACCCTTTATCTATCTCTCTCTCGAACTGTCAAAACTCATTATTCCATATAGACTGTTACATCGTCGATATTCTGTTATTTAAGGTTTGACAGAGGTAGTTGGCGATGGCGTGGTCATTGCGGCAGCATTGCAAAGGAGAAATTGTGTGATTGCTTGGGATCGAGTGCGTTGGAGAGGCCATATTTGTAGCCGGCACCAACTCCGATCACCATTGTAGCCAGATTTTTATATATTGAATATGAACTTATATCTCCAGTCGATGATTTCAATGTAGAGATCTATGTGTGTTGGTGGTGATGCGGTGGATTTTGTGGTGTACTGGCGATTGTATAGTAGTGTTGCGGTGGATGTTATGTACGTTAGTGGTTATGAAGTGGTGGGTTGTGGATGTACAGATCTACATGTAGAGATGCAGGGGTGCAGTGATGTGCACAAATCTATGTGTGATGCATTCTTGTTGTGTCTGCAGTGGTAGTGTGGTGGTGTGTACAACAATGGTAGTGGTAGTGGTAGTGTGATGTGGTGGATTTGGGTGGGGTGCAGGCAATAGTACATACTTGTGACCATAAATTGTATGTTATTGTGACATTAACCTATTTAATTACGTATTTATTTAGCTCTTATTTGAACCCTATTATTTAGTAAAAATAGATTTTGGAATAGTGATTTGTTTAAAAACTGTATGATTAAAAAGTATAAAAAAGTTTTAAGTTTCACTGTAATATTATTTTATTAAGAAAATATGTGATTGAAAATGTGTTTGGAAAAAAAATACATTATTGGAAAATGGGGCTCAAAACAAAGGCTTAATAAAACCTATTTAATTTATACCGCCTGAAAGAATTTCAGAGGTTGTCAAATTTGAAAGTGGGTATCTTTTAAGGTTGATAGTTATGTATTTTTTCCAAATATAATCCTTTTCGATTAGGATATTGATAATTGTAAGGGTCCGTTTGAATGTAATGGTGGAAAATATGTGAATTTTTTTTTTACAATTGGTTATGAAATTTGTTACCGAAAAAAAAAAGTTTGCTCGAAAATCAATTTTTCATCAAAGTTTAGTGTTCGTTTTTAAGAGTGGAAAACGAAAATCCATGGAAAATTAAAGCTATCAAATGGAGTCCAAGTGAAAATTTAACCCAGAACACCATTTTCTTAAAAAACGCTTAGGGCTTGTTTGTCATTTTTTTTTCCCTTTTTTACAGTTTTTGGGTGGCACTATTATTAGTTTATGAGAGATTAGGAACATCATTGCTTGATAATAAACTTATAAGCATGGATTAAACTATTTTAAAAATTGCTGCAAAGAATTATCCAAAATTAGGTCCCTTATAAACACCCAAAAAATAAATAAAAAATAAAAACTGATAACTAATACCCAGAAACTCCTTGTAGGCCTCAGACCCTCAGCTTCCATGAGAAAAATTTATAAATGATTTATAAAGATAAATAATAAGTGGAATAGTAATTATACTCACAAGATATGTGGATAATAATGAGTATTTATGAATATGTGGTTGAAATTAATGTTTAATTTTGATTTAATTTATAAATATTTTATAAATTTGTATCAAAGTGGAGGTTTAAATATATACATCATTTTTTATTCGTAATGATAATTAAACATTTTAATCATATATTTAGTATACGTTTGGCACATTACATTAGGTTGTATAAGGAAATCAAAGTGGGGATGGTGGAGAAACTTTTAACTATCAAATTTACCCCTATATATTTAACTATATTCCCACTATACCCTCATAATTGGAAACAATTTAATTAGTATTTATCATTTTGTTTAGAATTAATATAATATAAGGAGTGAAATATATAATTGATATTTATCATTTGGATTGGAATTAATATAAGGAGTGAAACTGACATTCAATTATATCATTTTTTTCTTTACAAATTTTAATTTTCATCAACAAAGTCCTCAATACTATTTATCATTTGATTCAGAATTAATATAAGTGGTGAAATATTTAATTGATATTTATCATTTGGGTTGGAATTAATATGAGTGAAAATGACAATCAATTTTTTTTAAAAAAAATTAAATCAATGGAGATTTAGTGACTTATCGTCCAATTGAGTACAATTATTAAAAAATAAAAATAAATCAACGGATTAATCTTCATGAATTTACGTTAAAATCCATTCATTATGTTATTATTTCATTGAGGTTACAAAATTTAAATGCTGCATTAATATATTAATGAGGTAACAAATGTGCTAAATGTTGCATTACTATATTAATTGGGACATTCTATCACTAAAAAAATAAAAAAAACTACACATGAAAATTCAATGGCTTATCTTTCAATTGATTAATTTTTCCTTACAATTTTTTATTTTTCGTCAACAAAGCCCTTATATTTTCATAATTTACATTATAATTTATGCATTCAGTTATTATTTAATTGAGGTTACAAAATTGAAAAGTTGTATTAATATATTAATGGGGTTATAGTTATGTTAAAGCAAATAACTTCTAATTATTAGGGTTTTTAAGATTGTCAATAATCATTTCTACTTCCAATCACTTTTACCCTAAGTATGAATGATTGGGTAACATTCAATTGATTATTTTATTATGAAATTTCAATTTTTAAACACCAAAGCCCTTATTAATCTTCATAATTTACATTATAGTTCATTAAGTTATCATTTAATTAATAACGACTATTTTTTTTCCTTAGAATTTTTATGGGAATGCTCTTGCATGGCAAAAAATAATTAAAATGTGTGAGTCCAACTTTACATTAATGGCAAACATAGGTTAGACGTATTTTGATTAACGAAGTAATATTATTTATTAACTTTGGTAATTAGATAACATAGTTATATTTTAATTATTTTTTTTAAAAAAAATGGCCAAATAAAGATTTAATATGCAAGTAATTATGACCATCATAGCTAACAAAACCAACCAACCTTTCTCATTCTACCCCCATTCCATTATATTATAAAACCAACCTTGCTCATTCTATTCTATGCTCAAAATTTATAAGTAAAAATCATCAGCACAAAAGGGTAAGAACTATCGTTAATAAAAACAATTTTTCCTATGCTAGAGTTTCTTAAAATCTATTTCTAAGTTGATGATCATTGTGAAGTTTTTCCTTTTTTTTTTTGGGGGCTATCATTTATCTTGATTTTCATTTCAAATTGACTTTCAATATCATGGATTTGTTCACCAATTCACCAACTTTTAAATTTTGAGTGGTGGCAACATCACAAATGAATATATTATCGTCGAAAGCACTACATAAATGAGGTTTGATTCATCAATAGATCAACAAAATAAGTCAGGTCATCAATTTAATTCAAAAAAATTAACATTTTCTTTTTTTAATTGTTAATATATAGTTTGTTGTCATATCTTAAATTTGTTTTCATATTTGTAGGATGGATGTCACAAAACAAAAGTTGTGATCACATTTTTATAAAACAACTAACTGCCTTTGAAAAAGAGTGGATTATAAAAGTATACAACTCCAAAAAGGTTCCATTGAGATCTACAGTAACAAAAATGGCCTTGTTGAAGTTTTAAAACTAATTTTGTGTAATGATGAGGTATTGTATTATATTAGAATAATGTTACTTATATAATTTTCACTTTAGACTATTAGTTTTTTTTTTTAAATAATATTTTCAGGGTAGTAAAATTCAAGCTACATTGTTTAAGGATACAATCGAAAAAAAAAAATTTCCTATGGTTGAGAAAGAAAAAACATAATGACTTCGAAATGGAAAAATAAGAGCAATCAATCCCCAATACTCCAATACTCAAATGTGAATGATGAAATTGAACTCACTCTCACAATGAAGACTGAGATAGAGGAAATTGAAGACTTCATTCCTTATAACATATCGACTTTATGTTATGTAGAATTTTCAAAAATCTTAGACTTTGTACACGAAGGGAAATTGCCATAATAAAAATATATCACTACGTAATGAGGAGGATGGAAATGGTTTTAGCATGGATAAAATAACTAGTATAACTGACATTTTTTCACTAATTGATCTACGTTAATCCACCATAACATATATTAACATATTACAATCAATCCTAATTCTATGTTAAATCCTTTATACCATCTAATATGATGAATGAAACACAACTTAATAGATAAGAAATTTTTTGGGCACAAAAATAGCCTTAAAAATTTTGATTTTTAGAGGGAAAAAAAATAAAGAAAAAAAAATTTGCTAAAAAACTTTGCTCACATCCATCCACAGAGGGAGACAATAATAAATTTCTTTAATTCCATAGATGGGGAGAATATATAAAATTTTCATCAAAATGATAGTTTATGGTTGTTCTGATAGCACCTAGAAAGAAAACCACAGTATATATTCCATCTCCGTCAATCTAGTTTCTATTATTCCTCCAACCTTTTTTGTTCTCCCGTAACTCTAGTATTATTTTGGTGTCAACATATTTAAAAGTTTACCATTATAATATACTTGAGATGAATATATATAAATTGAGATGAATAGAGAGCTCTGATACATAGAGAAGAAAGAGAGAGCCAAGTTAAAATGCATTTCTAAAACAAGCTTTCTAAATAGCATACATATATATATAAGGAAACGATTAAGGATCCGTTTTGTTTGTGTTTCAATTTTCAGTTTTGAGTTCAATTTTAATTATGTGTTTTGAGAACCTATTTTAAGATTATTAAAAATGTGTTTAGTTTGTCATTTTACAAATCTACTTCTCAAAACCAAAAACTAGAAAACACGTTTGGTTTGAAAGTTTGAAAAATTATTTTATGACATTTTATTTCATTACATTTGATTATTCGGTAAGAGTAAAACAAATTTATATTAATATATTATCAAGTAATATATACATTTTAAAAGTTTGTGAATTTTACAATTTTTTTTGGTTTAATAATAATAATAATAATAATAATAATAATAAACTGAGTTCAGAGTATAAAAAATAAAAATTAATGACGTGAACTGAGAATATTTTTATCAGTGTTCATTTAAATATTTCTTTTTAGAATTCTTATGTAAATTATCATTAAGAACTTGAACTACTTTGATTTTTTATTTTTTGTAGAAATTCTTATAACTTTGCCCTTGTTTGATCCCAATTTTTTCACAATAAATTTTTCTTTCTTTTTTCAACTGCACATTTTTCAATAAAATAATATTACACACTCCAAAAAACTCTTCATTTTTAACAATACATTCTCTATCAATTTACTATTCCAAAATGCATTCTACACGAAAAAAAATATGGCTCAAATAGTCCCTTTATTTTTTTCAGAATTTTTAAATTTTATTTTTTATAAGTTTATTTTCTTAGAATTTTAGTTTTTAGAATTTTAGAATTTTTTCTTAATTTTATAATGTTAGAATTTTATATTTTATTTCAAAAATTTATTTAAATAACTATTTTCTAAGTTTTATAACGTTTCCAAAATTTCGTTGGAAATACTCAAGATGTCAAAAATGTGTTTTGAATTTTATATTATAAGTTTAACCATATTTTCCAAAATGCATTTTCCAAATTACTAGAATAAATACGTTTTCAGTGTTTTGCAAAATTGAAAATTGAAAATAGTAAACCAAACGCAATTTAAGCATTACATCCTTTCATGGAATCCGGATTAAAGAGGCTGAGAGCGTTTGGATTATTTTTGGAAATAAAATACGGCTTTTGAATAAGTTAATCACTTACTTGATGTTTTCTCTTTTAGGCCTTGCCTGAAAATTAAATAAAGTAACTGAACATTATAGAAAAGAGAAAGTATACAAAGAACTTTCTTTTTATTTATGAAATCTTCAAATCTACAAGAGTTTTCAAGGATGTCTTTGAATTTTCTTTTGTACAAGTGCTATATTGTGCTATGCTGTTTTTTTTTTTCTCGATTTGTTCTTCTTTATGAGTGGTGTCGGTATTTATAGACGTTGGTACATCATGTGTATTATTTTCTACACTATTCAACTTTACAAGTATGTGATTTATAATTGAAAGAATATTGTGTAACTTTACAGGTGTATGACACATATTTAAAAAACTAAATATCCCTTTACGGCTATGAGAAATTTCTGTTCTCTTGTCCCCAACTTTTTGACTTCTTTATTATGATAATTGTCATTTAAGTACTATTCATCTATCTTTTGCTTTATCTTTAAGTCTTTTCTTCTTTAATTGTCTATCTTTTCATTATCTCCATGTAGGCTTCTTCTAGGTCTACGTCCATTTCATTAATTTGCCCATATGATATGCATTCCTCTTCTTCTTCTTCTTCTTCTTCTGTGTCTTATTGTCTTGTTGATTCATTGTCTGCTTCTTGAAAGACCATCAGATATAGCTTCATTTGTTCAATATGTGTTACTGGAATTTTTACTGTTTTAACTTTTAAAGCAAGATGCTCTTGGCAGAAAATAACTCCATTATTCCATTGAGCTACAAGTCTGGAATTATTGCTCTGTGCTTCCATCATTGCTACAGTCTCTGATATTCATCTTTCATAATCAATCTGTCTAATTTTTATTTTTGTATTGGTCTTCGAGGAGGGTCGAAATCTTTTGGCTCCTTCGTATATTAAAATATGATGATAAGCTGGAATTATGATACCATTATTTACAAGAGGTGGTCTGGAAATAATAATCATCAAAGGGTGATCTCTTAATTGGCTAAGCATATGTTTAAGTTTAGGTGGAAAAATCTGAAAGATCTATTTAAGATGCATATGGTGTCTATCATACCAAATTTTAAGGTTGGATAAACAATGTCTTCTTCTTCAAAAATCGTGTACTGAAAAGAAATTGTAGGATAATTATGTTTAAGAAAAGTTGAGTTATTGGCTTATTCGTATTTGGAGCGATGTTCAAGAAAATATCGATTTTCATTGTGATAATAGCTTAGAATTTGAGAATAAATGATAATTTCTTATACTACTGACTCTTTTATAGAACTTCGGACAATATTGGCACAATCGCCAATTTTCTGTTCTAATTCATATAGTCTTTTCTTACCTCGTAGCTGTAGAATTTATTAATTCAATAAGTCTTTCTATTTTATCAGAATAATTTCTACTTGAAGATGCAATATCTTTAGAAATAGGTTTTTCAATAACATCTTTAGAACTTAATCTTTCTAAACTATTATGCAACCGAAGAATCTCATTTTGATATTTACTAATAGTTTGTTGGGATGAAGAGATGTAGTCTTCAAGAATCTGTAGTCTTTCTTCTAATGATTGCTTTCTAAGATTTAAATTTCTAACAACATTGGTCATAGTTTCACAAATATCACAAAGTTGTATTGAGGATGAAGATGATGGTTGAGAAGTAGGAGAGGGTTGCATAGTCTGTCTAACTCTTTCAGATATATAAAAGTTAAATTGTATCATTCTCTGCAGAAATTTAAAGATTCTTCAAATGGGTAAAATCCTTTAAAAGGGGGTCTGGAAATCTTTCTACTTGTTGCAATACTTCTACCAATAATTATATATACTAAGCTTTCTACATTTAACTACTGCAAAGAAACTAACATTTATGCTTTATACATGATTATGAATCTGTCTAAAATGATTAGCTAAGGCATTAATACTGTCTAATTTTTGTTTAGAGTCACGTATCATCCAGAGATTATCTAGTGACAACGCTCTCTTTCAGGTAGTCTTTCTAAATTATTTCCTCTTAATCAGAGATTAGATCCTTGTGGGGCTACTCTTAGAATGACATTCTCAAAATTCATCATGATTTGATCCATCACCATGAGAATAATGTGTTAGTAAATTAATAACTTGTTTACTTAAGTTATCAGCCAAAATATTTTTCTTTCCGTTTATATGTTTAATATCTCATACAGCTTTAACCATCGTTTGTGCCTAATTTTATCAAAAAAAAAAAAAAATTTTTAATACATTTTACTATAGCCTCATAGTTTGTTCTAATTGTGAATTCGATATTTAAAAATAACTTAAAGTTTCCTATACTATGTATGATCACCATTATTTCATAGTCTAAATTAGTCAAATATTTTCCTTTTATCTTATACTTTCCACTAGTGTATCTACAAATCTTTTATTTTATTTTTTTATCACCATATTTATTAGGTTTGGAATATAAAACTCCTCCCCATCCTAGTTCACATCCATCCATTTCAATTATTTTATATTAACTATCTAATGGTAATTCTACTGGTGGAAAATTTTTAACTTTTTTTATTTTCCTAACTAGATCTATGACTGATTAAACTATTTTTGTCATTTATTAGATAATTTACTATATAATGGTCATACTTTCTTGTCTTAAATAAAATGTCTAGCATAATTCAATATTCCTAAAAAGGCTTGTAATTTTTTAGTTTCTTCTATTTGGTCAGGGAACTATATAATTGTTTGTACTATATGTGGTTGCAATTGGATTTTTCCTTCTCCTAAAATTATTCCTAAAAATTCAATTTTTTGTTTATTTATTTTCATTTTCTTTTTACTTATAATTAAACCGTTTTCTATAAATTTATTTAAAACAATTTCTAGATATTGCATATGTTCTTTTTTATTTTTACTATGTACCAAAACATCATCTATATACACACAAATAAATGGAAAAGAATTAAAAAATACTATCCATATTTCTTTGAAAAATAGAGGGTGCATTCTTTAATCCAAAAGGCATAACTAACCATTCATAATGACCTTCTG